>JBBIGA010118554.1:0-27892 GCA_037576975.1 Alestes dentex | reverse complement strand
TATATATGAATATTTTTTTCCACTCAAAACAGACATCTCACCAGGTTCCACCAGTAAATATTTTAAACATTGGTCTTGAAATAACAAGGTAATAAAAATACAGTTTGATAAAAAGCCAAACTAATGACACTGATCAGCCACAACATTAAAACCACAGTAAAGTGAACATACTGATTATCTCACTATCAGTGGCGCCTATATGTGGTGCCTATTTATCTATATAAACAGACAGACAGATGGAGAAGATAGATCGACATACCGACAGATAAATACATATTGAGAGACAGATAGACAGAAAGATACCCAAACAGACGTATACAGATAGACAGAGAGAGAGAGCTTCACGCTTCGCTCCGTGTCTCGGGGGCAGACTCTCGTTCTGGTGGTCCCGGAAAGGGCGGGTTCAGTTCTGGGAGTTTGTGCCACGCAGACAGAGGCGCAAGATGTCTGAGCGCTGTGTGTTCTTCATCCTGCTCCTGCAGCTGCTCGGCGCCCTGCTGGACTCCGTCTGTGCGGGTGGGTCAGAGGACGAGGTGAAGATCGAAGTGCTCTTCATGCCCGAGAACTGCACGCAGAAGGCCAGGAAGGGGGATCTGCTGAACGCGCACTATGACGGGTTCCTGGCCCAGGACGGCTCCCAGTTCTACTGCAGGTCGGTCAGACCTCCAGCCCAGCCTGGGGGGGCTCTCCTCTGGAGGAACATACGGACTACAGCGAGAAATCCTTCTCTAACCCATTTTGAGCGCACGGCTCTCTTTTCCCCAACTTCTGGTCATGCTTAAAAGTCTGTTGCCCATTTTTACTTTCTTCTCTCACCTTTTTTCTTCTCTCATGTTCCCTCTCCTGTCTCTTCCAGTCGATCGGCTCAGAAAGGCGATCCCCACTGGTTTGTTCTGGGTGTCGGGGAGGTGATCAAGGGCCTGGACCTGGGGCTGAAAGACATGTGTCCTGGAGAGAAGAGGAAAATCACAGTGCCTCCCTCACTGGCCTTTGGAGAAAAGGGCAAACGTAAGTTATGCTCCTGTCCAGACTGTGTATTTAGAGTAATGCCATTATTCTGCTTTTAAAGTAAAAAAAAAAAATCATTGTCGTTGTAAAAAACATATTTTAATTGGAAACATGTACATTCAAAGCACTCCCATAATTAACCCAAATTTATTTAGTCTACTTTCTTCTGACCGACAGGGGGCGCTTTTATACTAATTAAAACATGCTGCTGTTTTCTAACCTAAAGGGGCGCTGTAATGCTCATCAAAACATGCTACTGCTTTCTAACCTAATGGCTGCACTGTTACACTCATTAAGATACGCTACTGTTTTCTAACCAAAAGGGGGCACTTTTACACTCGTTAACTAGGTTACTGTCCTGCAATCAAAAGGGGGCGGCGGTTGAGTGAACGCTGGCACCGACTTGCTGCTGCTGCTCACCATTATCTTTTTATCTTTTGAAAATATTGTTAAAAACTTTTTAACCACTTATATTTTATATTGACACAGCTAGCAATTTAAGCGAATTTTGCAAGAGCGCGGGAATCTCTGGGACGCCGGCGGAATGGAAGGATGAATAAACGCAGAGCCGCGCCACAAATTTCAGTGCTTCCCTATATTTCTCTCATTTTGACTGTGAAATGTTTCTATTGAGACTGTTTAGATATTTTTTAATTCAGGTCTGTAGCCTAGTTAGAAACGTTGTTGGTTGTATTTTTTTGTGGAAGACTGGTTAGCCAAATCTACCTTTTGTATAAAAGACATCTTTAATTCGCAGCCGGAGTCGTGCCCACATAAAATAGCCTATGTTTCATAAATCCCTGTATGTCAGTTAGGCAACAAATTAATTAGGTACCTTATTTAATTTTTATAAGCCAAGATATTATAGCATTTAAAATGTGACCGGTATTTTTGGCCCACCCTTGCTTGCGGGACTCAGGGGGCGGGAGCGGGACAAACCGTAACAGATGTGGCGGGAGCTGGTCGAAATATTACACATTTCTGCGGGAGCGAGACAGAAACCTGCGGGAGCGGGATGAAAAATCGGTACCGCGCAGACCTCTAGACTGCAGTCCCCCACGGATTCATTTACCTGGCTGCCTGGCTTCCCGGTGTCCTAGTTAGTGAACTGTGTGTTGTCCGTGTTTGTCTTGGGGCCCCTTCTCTTCATTATCTACCTTCTTCCCATTGGACATATCTTTCGTGAATATTCATTTTCACTGTTATGCGGATGACACCCAGCTCTATTTGTCCATTAAACCTGATTCCACTCTTCCCCGTCCTCCCTTACCCTCTGTTTAGCTGAACTTATATCATGGTTCTCTTCAATTTTTCTTAAACTTAACAGTAATAAAACAGTTTATTCTGGTAGGCTCTAAATCTACAATATCCAAAACCGAGGGTTTTTCCATTACTCTTCGGTTTTCCCCTCCTCACTCGTGAAAAATCTGTGTGTCATCCTCGACAGCACTTTACCTTTTCACTCACACATCAATAATGTCACTCGATCTGCATACTTCCATCTACGCAGCATCAATCGTCTCCGTCCTTCTCTCACCCCACATGCCACTGCCATTCTTGTCCAAAGCATTGTTACTTCCCAGTTCTGCAATTCACTTTTATGTGGTCTCACTCAAAAATCCCTCCATAAGCTCTAGCTTGTCCAGAACTCTGCTGAGCGTATTTTCACCAGGACCCCTTCCATCCACCACACCGCCCCTGTTCTGCAGCAGCTTCACTGGCTTCCGGTTAAACATCGCATCAATTTCAAAGTTCTTCTGTACACATTTAAGGCCATTCACCACCTCTCCCCTCCATATTTGTCTGATTTGGTTTAGATCGCCCCTCCATCTCGCTGCCTCAGCTCCTCCTCCTCCTCTCGTTCTCTCTCTGAAGACGAGAGAAATATCACATAAGAAATATAAGAAGAAACATAAGACATGAGTAACATCACTTCTTTTCCTCTTTTTAAATCTAGAACTCACCTGTTCAAAGTAGCATATTCAACATAATCTCCTACACTCTGCCATATTATTTTGTGTTGTTTGATGTCGATTCTGCAGATTGTCTGCTCTTACGCTTGTTCTTTTTATTATTTTGTTGTGTACAGTGTCCTTGAGTGTTTTGAAAGGCGCGTTGCAGATAAAATGTATTAGTATTACGCTCGTTAAACGATGCTACTTTCATCAAAAGAGGCTGTTGTTATGCTCATTAAAACATGCTATTCTAACCAAAAGGGGGCGCTGTTATGCTGGGTATGATATCATAATTAGCTTGGGAAAATGAGGGTGGAAAAAAGGTCGCGTCCCAAATCATACCGCAGCCTTAATTTCAAACTATAGCTGACTTGGGCTGGTTTATTCCTCAGAACTTTTAAACTCCACATGTTGACTTACATCTTTTTCTCTATTTGACATCTCAGATCCCGTGCCGCCGAACGCCACCGTGATCTTTGAGGTGGAGCTCCTGCACGCGAGACGTGGCCCACGCAGCATCGAAGCCTTCAAAGAGATGGACGCCGACAACGACCAGACTCTTACAAAAGACGAGGTCACTTTTCATGTGAAACGTCACACGACAACACCTGTTTGCCCCCTTTCGCGACCTCACTGTGCATCGTTTCTCTTCACTTTCAGGTGTATCAGCATTTGAAGATGGAAGCGAAGAAGTTAAACGTGCAGAAGGAAGAGTCCTACTTCGAAGACGTAGTAACCGACGTGTTCCGCAGGAACGACAAAGACTCTGATGGGACTTTGTCCTTGAAGGAGTATAACGTCTACGAGCATGATGAGCTGTAGCACCGGCGCTACCTCACAGACATTTTATTTCTTATGCAGTCAGTGCCTCGGACCTTTGTGAGGAGCAGATGTCGAATGAAACACCACTAAACACCTTTTAATAAACAGGATTTTTGATAATGGTGTGTTTTTGTGTTGTACAGTTCGCACACTTGCATATTTCTTAGGCCGGACATTGTAGGTTTAAAAGACAGTGTTGGCCATCACTGCAGGGTATGTGTGTGTTTCAATAAAAATCCTGCTGCAGAACAGTGATTATAATAGCAGATGTCATATCTCGTTATGGGTTGTCATTACAGATTATGTCCGTTAATATAATAGTCATTTAACCCTTGCCTGAAACTGTAGTGACAGAAGCAACAGGGCTTGACAGTTTGTCACATGCTAATCTCAAATCATGCCCTCAAGTACTATCAAATCAATCACAGTGTAGAACAAGCTGGGAAAACGGTCTAATAGGGCTTATTCTTTCTAATACTGAATGTGGCGTTTCCAGACTGGCAATTCATTAGTTCTGAGCTATTCTTATATTGATTATTAAATACAATTAAAGTGTAGCTTTTTGCACACTTTCAAATTGCAATTTCAACATAAAAAAAAAATGACATGACACTTTTGCATTGATTGGTTATGACAACTCATGACAGCATGTGACATCTGCCATGACATGTTAAGTTGCAGGTTCGAGGTTCGAATAAAGTGTTACCTGTATTTGTAGTGTATCCCCTGCTCTGGCACAGCTAATTCATCTTGGGGGGAGGTCACATTTTTATTATTGTTAGTTGTAGTATTTCATGATATTAATATTTACTAATTATTATGATTATTGTATTATATATAATATTATAGTAGCCAATGTGTGTGAAGTAGTGTGTGAAAACTGAAAGAAAATGAAACCCTTTACTGCAGGTTGTCTAGCAATACATTGTGATGTTTGATAAGAACTGGATTCTAAATTGGATTTTAGTGTAAGTTAATCACTGATCCTCATAAACTGGCAACAAATGGCAAATAAGGATCATCTGCGTGTCATCGGGGCTCGACTAAACTGCCTTTTTCAAATGTTTTTTCCTCATAGGTTTCCTGCTTCTACTGAGACGATGTAGGTAAACTGCAGTTTAGCCTGACTGTAGGTGGCGTCTCAGTGGGTTTATACTGTTAAAAGGAACGCCTGGTTTCAGTGTGGCTCTTTAAAACGGAGCAGGAATTGACTGCACCGAAGGAAGTCTGTGCAACTACATGCAGTTTCTAATTCAGCCTCACTTATGCCGCATCTGTTTTGGGATTGTGATGTCAGTAACTGTTTTAACAATAACACTGGAGCACATAACAATTTCTGTCTGCTACCTTGTGTAATCCATGTGTCCTGTGCTACCTTCAGTGTGCTGAATTCAAATCTGAAGGCACATTCCGGCACTTCCAGCAGAATAGAATCAGGATGACTCAGCACTGGATTCTCTGCATCATCCAGCACTGTTTAAAGATCAGACTCACCGTCAGGATAGATGAATTTTGGAGTGTCTGCTTCTTTGTAAATCCAGAAATATTAGTTATACAGGAACAGCGCTCTGAGTGATGATCTTTCGGCACAGCTTTCCTTTTCTGCTGAACCACTGAGGCCAGAGTAACAAACAGTACAGCAGATATGAGGCCCAACTTTTATCCTGCTCTCCAGTTTTACATCTGAAACAGTACTTCTAAGCAATCATCACTTTCTTGGTCATGATCACACAGATGTAACGAAGATGGTCATGATGGTTGACACAGATGTGCCCGTTCATGCTTTGCTTAAACTTTTACCCTCTATCCGAGAAAACCCTATAAAACAGACGAGACTGTAATCCGTCTCGTCTTAAACTGTGCTGAGATCAGCTCATCAACAGGCCTGAGCTCTCGCAGCACTGAATTCAACCAGGAAATGGATTTCACACGAGGCAGTAGCAAACATACACGTGACAGAAACAGCTGTTATGTTGGCGTGCAACTGTACATGTATCAAAATACCAAAACAATATTATGTCCATAACTTAAAATCTGGATCATTTTGATTGCAGATTTGGATTCAGCACAGTCGATTTCATGCAAATGTTTCACTTCCAGTAGCAAAATCTTTGTTTTCTGGTGTAATAGGACAATAATGTCCTAAAATACATACAAAAATTACACCTAAAGCTCAACATGATGGTCCAAATGTGACACCCATTTATGCTGCATTAAGACATTTCACACCACAAATCACTGTTGACAGGTCATTATTATTCATACAGCACATTTAAAAGGCCTTGTGGTGCACAATGAAATCAACTAAAATATAAAACAGAATTAAAATACGATGAGCATTTCATCAAATATAAGGGGAGAATAAAACGCACGTTAGTCCCATTTCAAGTCAGGGCATCAGACATCGCAGTGTCTGTCGCAGGGCATGAACGATTTTGGGGGAAAATCTGATTGTGATTGTTCTGATCAGTATCACAGTTTAATCGCAATGATTCTATATAAATTAAAACTCCAGGACTGCGTCAGACTTCAGACAGTATAATATTTACTATAATATTATTATTTATTATAATATATTATTCATATATTATTTTTGTATTTTAGTACTATTAATATTTTATATATTTTTTTTCTACAAACGTATAAGTATACTAGATGTAAATAAACTAGAAATAAAAAAAAACTAAATTATTTAAAAATCACTAAACTGTATAAACATGTCAAATGTTTCATAAATCTTTCAAGAAATTATTTGAGAAAAAAGTATTTTGAAAAAAAAAAATTAAAAATAAATAAATAAATAAAAACCCCTCCTACAGATCAAAGACATAGTTACAAGCAAGAAAAGGAAAAAAAATCGTGATAGGCCCATTCCTGAGGGGTGGAGTAGTAAGGGAGCTGTCTCTACTTTGTATTTCTTTGTTTTGTTTTGTTATTTAGTTATTCTGTGTCTAAAAACGTGATACCTGTTCAATAGAATTTAATACATACTTGGCATTCACAATTCATGACCATCCAGTATCCATTCAACCTATACTGTCATAAAACAGCTCTATGTAAAGGGGGCATTTAGCAGACACCCTTATCCAAAGCGACTTACAATCATTAGTTACATTTACATTTACAGCATTTTGCAGAGGCTCTTATCCAGAGCGACGTACATCAGTGCTCAGGTAGTCAACATGTGTTCTTCGACCTGTAGGGCTGGACTCAAACCAACATCCACTATTCAGCAGATCCTGTCAAAGAAAATCAGAGGTTAAAGCATAAATACAGAAAACATAGAGGGTTTTTTTTTATATAGGTAAAAAGACATTAGTAAGTAATTACAAAAGACTTAGTTACAGGGACAGTCCCCCTGGAGCAACAGAGGGTTAAGTGTCTTGCTCAAGGACACAGTTGTAGAAAGTGGGGGTTTGAACCTGCAACGTTGTGGCAACCGGGTTCACAGGTAAGTGTTTTACTCACTAGACAACTGGCATTTTTCTTAAAGGTCAGCGATAGCTGTGGAAAGAGCCAGCAAAATGGACAAGGTGCTGGTGGGTGACGTGAGAATGGGGTGGAGCAGGGGCGTCAAACTCCAGAGGGTCAGTAGATTTTGGACTAAAAAAGTCCAAATGTATATTCTTTTTCTTTTTCTTGGCCAAAACTTTATCTGCGCTCCACATATTGCAACACATTCAGAATTCTCTAGGGGGCTCTCTAATGCAACAGATACACTTAGACGAGCTCGCCACGAGTCCCTCCACAGGCATGTGGACTTCATTCAGTGCATTACAGCAGAAAAAGGAGAAATCAGAGTCCCTGTTTGAGTGACATGTGCCACCTGCCATCTTTTTTTAAGCATTTAAATGGTCGGGACCCACTAGCAGGGCCAAACTTTTATTACACATTCTACAAAATAAACCCATTTACACTGTAACTCAATAATAAACCTTAGAATGTATTAAGGCTGGGATTTTAAGAGGTTAATTCTCTGGAGGATTTTTTTTTTTTTTTTTTTTTTTGGCTATGACCAAATTCTCCCACTCTTCCAGCACACAGTCTATCATCTTGGAATGTCCTTTTCCAGATGGTGACTACTCTTGTTGGTATGTTCAAAGGCTAGACAAGAGCCCACCCCGCTTGCTTGTTCCAGTAAAATACAGTTAAATTATTTACCAGAGTTAAGTTCGCAGGCTCACTATAAACAGAGAAACTAGGTAGAAAACTCACTTTACAAGTGAGACTCAGCTCTAAAATCTGTGTATGTTAGTAAAGCTCCATTCCCTTTCCCCTACTGAGAGAACCTAAGATATGACATAAGCCATGTCCAAGCCAACATTCTGAGCAGAGCCAGATAGCAGAGGGGGTGGGGGTGTCCTAATAAGAGGGAAAAACATTGAGATGCAGTCAGCATACTTTGACTCTGAACGTGAATTCACCAATCTAGGGCATGCCTTAGCAAATGACTCTTGTTGATCTTTTTAGACTATAAGAATGAATTACTTTTTTAGAGGGAATTTAGCTGGAAGCTTGGAGGTAATCGGCTGGCATGAATGTGTGCCAACAAAATAGACGAAACTAAATTGTCAGCATTTGTTCTGTTCTGCTTGAGGAGCAAGAAACACACACCTTGACAGGATTCCTCACCTGTCTTTAGGCCGTCAATGGCATTCGAGGGGCAGTTGTTCTCTGGGACGAGTGGATCTCCAGTGGTTGTCTTAAGTATAGGTTAAAGTAAAAACTGGTTAAAGACTTCCGGCAAGGAGATCGTTGGTTTCACATCTTTGCTCAGGATCCCATGGCCATAGGTTGAGAGTGGGTGCATGCTAAATTAGACATGGCATTGCAATGGAAGGATAAACTCCCTGAACACTTGAGATCTATAAGATTTAATGCATTTGGGAAATGTTGGCTTGTACAGACACATTCCTGAACACTAAGAATCCACTCGCTGCAGGACATTAGGAAGTTGTAGCCCTGTAGTGTGTCGAGAACTCCCAGAAAAGCCCCATGCATTATCACAGAGTGTCTTTGTTCAAGCATGAACACTTCCATTGTTCATAAAGGCCCAACAGAGCTTTCGTAGCAAGCTCAAATATAGCTGTGCAAGATTTAGCCTCAACTATGCACAAAACCTAAAGTGGAGAACACGAACATGTCCTGAAGGTGAAATGCAGGAGTGGAAAGATCTAATTAAAGTCTGAGATTTATTCTGTCACTTGTAATCCATGATAAAAACCCAACAAAAGATGCATACTATAGTATAGAGGTATAAAAGAACACATTATTTTAATGCCCATATATATTTGCCATAACACAGTGTAAATCAGCGAACTACAATACCATGGCTGCAGTTTAACAGATACCTTCAGTGGATGAAAAAGAGAAAACAAGGATGTTCCCAGTTTCTTTTGAGGGAAAGTCGGCACGTTTGACTGCAAATGTGCAGTTGTTGAAAAACAAGCCCCTCGAGACAACTTCACACAAAGAAAAAAAGGAAAAAGACAAATTCTTAAAGCTTCAACTGAGCATTGTGAGTTAGAATACAAAAATCATACATGTATAAACCCTTTTAACAGATTATCATCCACATTCTTTAGCCTGTGATGTTTTGAGAAGGTCAGAAACAGAACTGTGGGAAATGCTAATAACATCTTCGCATGATCAAAATGTGGGAACAAATAAATGTAAGTAATCTATATTTTGGAGATGCCTGGATGACTGCAATCAGTCTATCAACAGAAACCTAAACCTGTGGGACTGAAATGCTAACTTTAGCTGAAGGATTCTATTTATAGCCTTCACAGCCTTGTTAGCTTTGGGAGACACAGCCCACATCGGTGATAATGATGGGATGTAAGTGATGACGACAGGACGTAAATGATGATGACAGGACGTAGGCGATGAAGACGGGATGCAGGTGTGTCATGCAGTGTTTTTAGTGCACTCACAAAATTGTAATGTGAAACCAAACCAAAAGAAATCAAATGTGCTCAGTGTAATAGAACATGAACCTAGGTCTGGACTTTCAGGGGTGAAAAAAACTCAAGGTTTTTAAAATGAGCTATGCATTTTTCCTTCAACAATATCGAAGTATGTATGGATTGCAAAACTGGAAAACAACTTGGTCTTTTAAGGTGAGTAAGCAAGACTACAGGATTAAGAAAGGTACAGTCTTTTGTTTTATCTCGGGACAGTCATATTCATGAAGAGTTGTGCAGAGATTCTCACCCCTCATTGCTCCCTAGCAGCTCAATTAGGGAATCACCAAAAGAGCCCCTGTTAATCTAATAACACATGCGGGGAACATGTCTATGGTTATATTCATTAGAAACATCCAAACTGATTTCCATTCCACCACCAGAATGTTCACTAGCGGGCTTGCACAATGAGGCTGCCATGCTAAAACAAATCTAGGAGGCATCCTGTAACATACTGCATAACACACAAAATTTTCCAGTTGAGATGCGGGGGAAATGAAGAGGCACAAGCTCAGAGATGCAGTGGTAGACGAACCGCAATAACAAATGCCAGCAGAGCAAACAACATCTGTACCCAAAGGGGTTCTGCTTTGTAGACCAACACTAACATGATTCTGAGCACTCAGAATCCAGGATAATAGACCTCAGAAGAGATCATTCCAAAAGATTCCGAACTGTATATTCCACGACAACCCGTCCGTTTCCATTCACCCTTTCGGCTAGCATGGAACAGTTCAGTTTAACTAACAATGGCACAAGCTGGAGCTCAAATTCTGCATCCTGTTATTAAAGTAAATAACAGCTGCATGTAGGTGTCTGTCAGTTTACAAGTACTTTATTTTGACACATGCGAGCCATAGATCAAGCTTGCCATGGCAGCTCTTTATTAGGACAGCAGCAGAAAGCCCCCAGCCTTGAGTAAACAGCCAGAAAGACATAGTTTCATGGAGGGGGGGGTCAAAAAAAAAAGAAGAAGAGGCCAAGAATAAATACTGCTAACGCCCATCTCCTTTCATCTAGTCTATTTGTTTTGAGTATTTGTTATAGGACACCACATCTAAACATAGTGAACGACCCTCTTGGTTTCTTAATTAGCTTGATTGTTGGGACATGTTGCTGTAGTGTTTGTAAAGTCAATTTGTGTTTACAACCAGATATTTAAAAGAGCTTTTTAGGTAGAAATGTTGGTGGCCTTTTGGATGGTTCATCATAGATGACGTACAGATATTGAATTGATAAACTACTTTTTGAAATTCAATTGATGAACAGAGCTGGACTTACAGTTAGTTTTATGACTAGATTAAGGATTAGGATTAGGACTGCCATCTGTGTTGAGGTTAAGGTTACTTGAGGGATTGTTACATTTTAGGTAAAGGAAAATCTAGGTATTGTAAGTAGGGGTGTGTCAGTTAGATATGGGCTGAAATCACTGGTTCAGAGATGGAAAAAAAGCCTGAAGGATCACATAAATTCTTCATTAAACTTTGAGCAGCATGCTGTAATGAGAGACCCACAAATGACACGTAATACGGACGAGCAGCAGGGCTGTGTCCCAAACGGCTCCCTGCCTCCTACATAGTGCACCTAAAATACAGAGTCCTGCATTAACAGTGTAAAACCCGTCTAACAAAGAGACGCTGGACATTCAGCTATGTGTGCAGAACTCCATAATGGACACACTATGCACTATATGGGTGTGGAAACTGGAATTTTATAACTTGCATAGCCATCTAGGGGAAGTAGAGACCCATTTCAGATTCAAAGATCATCCAGACAGATTATTAACAGCTGCTGAACAGAAGAAAAATGTATTAATTACCGGATGATACTCAAGGTTGGGTTATCAATTTTATCAGATATGAAATCATGTCAACCCTAATTAAAAGACATTCCGTTGAATATTCTTCATTCAAATCAATTTGAATTGTTTCCTGTTTATGGTGTGGAACACAATGAAACTTAACTTCTTCCAGGGAGCAGTTTAATTAGGGCCACATCTTGAGCCCAATGTGCAGTGCAGATCTTGAGCGAGCGCTGAGATCATCCGCAGACATTCATCATGGCGGCAGTGTTTTACACCCCACAGCCTAAAGCTGCCAGGCCCAGCTCCCCCCCTTCCCAGTCTCACTTCTCTGTCTGCCTTTCTCTCTCCATCCGCAGAGAGAGCATATGTGCAGTTTGGTGACTAATGATAAAGCATAGAAGGGGAACCTCAGGTCCAGGGATGTATTAAGATGACCAGAATGACCATTTCATTCTTTTCTACATTTCCTTAACGCAACACAGTTTAAAAACAGGATAATGTTGAGTGTAAAACATGTGGCTGGCTGAGTTGTTCTTAAAGATCTCTTGATCTGAGTTATTTTTATAAAAATCTACATTTTTCTTGCAGGTTTTTTTTTTTTTTTTTTTTTGGTATGAGTTCAAACTACATTTTGACATGCCCATTTTGCAATGGGCATTTAAAACTAAAACATGTAAATGACCTCTGTTTAAATTCGCGGACCTTCGTTGTTTGGACTGAAACACTCTTTATATCTTTATCGTGAATATATGGGGCTAAATTGCTGAAGGCTTTGTAGGATAATACACAGTGGGCGAAACGTACGTATGTACAAGCATAGTCACAAAACTAGCCTTTGTGTGACCACAGCACGCACTCACAATGCGCCTGAATTTAACTGGATTCACATTACTGTAGCTTTTCATGCAAACCGTGCAGCCACGCCCACTGACCGCACAATTTTGAGGCGCAGAGTTAAAAAGCACAGAGAAATAATAGAGTCATCAACAAGCTTGAGACAAAACAGAAAATACAAGCTCAGTAACGAAGATATAAACTAAGTTAATTCCCACCAAAACATGCTGCAGTGTTTATGGCATTAGGAAAAAAAAGAGAATTCAAACTGAGCCGGTCTCATAGCTTAATTTCCATATAGGGACTGCATATACATGGGAGTGAACAATATGTTTTGACAGTGTTTACATTCTGCATTAAACTATTTTCTTTACTAAAGCAATGAAATGTTTTCCATGATTTGGTCCCTTAGAATTACAGAAGGACATGACATTTTGTCATAACAGGCAAACAACTACAAACTTTTTGGTGATGTGGAGGTGCAGACCTCTGGGAGGGGTGTTGGAGATAGACGATCTTCTGAACCCCAGGGGGGGTCAACTAGCATGCCGAAGTGGCCAGTCGTGGTTCTTGTGTGAATGTGTGTAATGGAAATTTGAACTGGTCTTCAAGTCCTGGCCATTTAAGGGTTAAACCTCCACACTGCAGATTTTGTTCCAGTAAGTCCTGGACATTTGATGAACTGTGGTGAAGGACAACACAGTTTATGAGCTCTATCTAAAATATAAAGCAACTAACAACTGTACTGAGGGGGCCCAGAAACATATGGATTGCTTCATTTTCTTACAGTAGTTTCACTGACTATGGTAAACTATTTGGGAGCAAATAGTTCTGCCAAGTATTTCTGCATTAGAACAGCAGGGCAGGGCCCTAAAGTCTCGCCTGTCATGCAGCCCCAGAGACATCAGGACAGACTCCGGATGAGGTCAACGAGAGGGCAGCACAAGTAGTGAGAAAAAATTAAAAAATGGCTTAAATTTCCTGAATAATTTGTAAACAGTTTGTCATTTCATGCCAAATCAGTTATGAAAAACCTTACAGGATTAACATGGAAAGAAGACACCTTGTGCATTCTAGAGCTAGAGAAAGTACCGCAAACATGCTCACAGTGACTTGTACAAACAGAAGCTAGACAGACCTGTATAAATAACGCTACGCTCGGCTGTCATTACTCAGCCAGAAGATATTTGGGGATAATTCGCTCGCGGCCACCTTTCCTTCTTCTCTATCCATCAGTCAGCCTCTTGTGGAATGAAATAAGCTTAAGACAGACAGATTTTTTATATGTATTGATAGTGCCTGTGGAGATGTGTAAGACATTAACACGCACATCAAGATCTCCGGTTATATGGGGTTCAACTGGGTCAAAGTAAAAAAAAAAAAAACAGGCACGTTTTTGATTAGCTCTTCAAACCTATACATGAACTAGACTTGATAAAGTGCTCTTGGTTCCTCATTTGATGTATGTTCGCTCTGAAACCACATTTCATGTCATTCCAAAAGTTTCCCTTTTCCTCCCAGGGAAACGACAAATCTCCAGTCTATCCAAGCCGAGATGCGTGGAAACGGACAGAAATGCCATGGCGCCACACTTATATTGTTTTTGCTTTAAAACCCACCGCTTTGAGTGATTAACCATACCCCGACTCCAATTCTCCAATGGGACGCGACCACACTCGCCGCCCTCATTGGACATGTGGGGAGGCGGTCAGGGGGTGCATCTGGAATAGAGCAGTCCACGTTTTTTTTTTCTTTTCTGACGAGAGGGAGGGGGGGAGAAAAAACCCACCAGCTCAGTTCTTCCCCTGTGAAAGCATGACATCAGCATCATGGCATCATGCTAGATTGTTTTATACCCAGTGATTATCGAGGCTTATTGAAAGAGACTTTTTGCTGTAGCCTGAGGTTTGTTTTCTCTCTCCTGCAAGTCCAGAGTTGTATAGTTTTCTACTTCTACACAACCTCCCCAGTGTCAGTCTCCCCCTTTTCACTTTCCTCAGTTCTCTTGTGCTCTCCTTACTGTATTCTCAGCCCAATAAACTTAACTTCTATAGTATACTATATTAATACTCTGGTATACATGATACTACAGGAAAAAGTGCTTTTCTACACATTACACGTCCCACACAGGAAAAAACAGATGCTACAGTTAATACTAATAACTGCTGTACAAAAATAACCTGTAGACTGTTGTAAAACCAGCATAAAAATGTAAACTAAAAGTTTGTTATTAAGTAATGAAATGCAATTATGTGTTTATAGTAATATCTTTGAACGGCTTTTCTATACAAGGTATTCTGGATATTACTATTGCTTTTTGATTTTGCTTAGTAAGACGTATTTAACAATGAAACTAATTTGAATGAATGGAACTCAAATCATGTTACTCTGAACACTGAACCTTTGTCTCCAGGTTGTGTCAGGTGAAGCATTTCTTCATCTTTACTTCAGAGGACACATCACTGCCTCTTTCAAGATCTTAGTTAGAAAACAGATCAGCTGCCAATTTCCTGACAAACTCAATTTGAGGCTTAAAGGACATCATAGCTGCTTGTAGTTTTTTTTTGTTTTTTTTTCAAGAGTGCACACTCAACACTGTTAACTATTTCAAGGCAGCAGGATACTGCAGGAATTAGTTGTAAAAATGGATCATAAAACAAGGATTCCTTTACTTTAAGGTCATTACAGTAGGTTGTCAATACATGGCTTGCAGTAAAATGTCATGCCTGCAGGGCTCTGAAGTTTTAAAATGGGAAGCTTCAGGGAGTAAAAAGGGAAAAGCCAAAAGCGAGTTTCTCCACCGGAGTAGAGAGTGCTGCTTTCCATCCATTTCCAAATCCAAACACAGTTTTAAAGGTCAGGTCTTAAAAAAAAAAAAAAAAAACTTGCACGAGTGTTGTCATTACTGGTTTCCAAATTACAAACAATGCTGAATTGAACTGAAACTGCTAAAATAATCTGAAATGGCAAAGCAAATGTCTACATTCATGAATCAAGACAGAAAGAAATAATCTATGAACATTTATACCCACTGTGTCAGCATGATTTAGCCTAAACTACTTAATACTAACCTTTTTTAACTTTACTAGTGTTGTTTTTCCTCAACTGTGTTTCTGATTTTATCTCAGTTATCTTATAGAATTTTACGACCTGTGTTGTGATGAAGCTCAAAAAGGCTAAAGATGCCAGCTAGCTCGCAATGTTAGTATCATTTTATCATTCCAAGATAAACTTCTATCTAAAAGATTAAATCTTTACTATGCATGGACTGGACTCATTGTTGGGATCTGCATTTGTATATTTAGAGTTACCTTTTGATTTGTAGATGGGTTGGGGTAGTAATGGGAAATATTGATCTGACAACAGAGAGGAGGGTTGTTATGTAGAACTTCAATTCGTTGACGGGGGTGGGGGTTGGTCAGGAGTTTTGATTTGTCCCCCCTGGGTTTAGTTTGTTGACGGGGGCTGAGAAGGTAGGGGTATTGTGCACTGTTACTTTTGCCACACCTTGTGTTGCCACATCTCCAGATTTGTATTTATATTTGAGATTTAGAGCTATGCATAAAATATTAGATGCCCAAGCCTAATGATGGCCCTGCTTTAGCCAAATCATTACAACCTCCGATACATAAATATGCCCTGTCTGCCAGATTTTATCAGCTATGAATAGGAGCTTATTCACTGGAGTCTTCCCACAGCCTGTGTAAAAGTAACAGAATTAACCTGATTTTGAGTTAGACAGTCTCATTTCTGAGCTCTAATAACAACACACTGAACCAATATTTCTTTAATTTTAGCCTAAAAATTGAAACTACATATTTCTGCATTACATTTACAATATAAATTGTGAGTGCAGTATAATTTGATTATAATATGTTGATGCTTATTATTCAGAAATGACTATTTAAAGTATGTAATTAGTGTAAAACTAACATTTAAATTATGAGTCATGAAGCCTGGACCCACTAGATGGACCCCTTAGAGTATAAAGGGTCAGTGGCTAATGACAAGGAACAAAGTCGTTTTTTGTTCCGCTGATAAATGACCGCAGTGAGAAATGATGCACATTGTGAGTGGTCTCCACATGTGCCTTTATGAGACTGAAAGCTAAAATCCACTGCAGTTGCCTGGCCTAATACAGACCGCCTCACATTTTCCAGTTCACCAGCACCTCAGACAGCCAAGCAAAAACGTGGTGGATGTCCTGAGACACATCTCTTAGTCATAATTCCGCAGTGTGTGTCTCGGTGCATGACGCGCACTATTTGTCCGTCTGGAAAACGCTCTCTTTCCCAGGACCACCTCTGTTTCCTACTCCTGCAGAGGGCTGAAAACCTTTAAACAACATCAGGGCTGAATGTAAATCAGCAGATGCTGAAACACAGCAACCCTGCGCCTGAGAACCAATGTGGCACCATGCCTTTTTTTTATCTCCCTAACTCCATTCTCTCCGATCTTTGCGTCTTATTTTCACAATCCTTCCAGAGTCTCCAGAGTCCATTTTAGACCAAAACTGTATTTAAACGTCACCCCTGACCTCACCTCTGTCCCCTTTCCAAAAGCTCTGGAAAGTCAAGCTCCCCCCTTGCGCTCCCCTCTCAGAGCCCCTCGTCCACAATGTCTGGAAACTAAACAAATATCTGAACCCAGCACTCAACCAGAAGACCACTGTTCCCCCAGCTCCCCCAGCTCCCCCGCCAATCCTCAACCAAAGATATCTCAGCAGTGAGTCAGAGGCTGCCATTTTGCTTCATCTAACATTTTCCAGTAGGTACAACTTATTTCCCTTAACCACGTAAAACCAATTTCACTTGCGGGTTGCTCAGTCACAAACCTCAGAGGCATTCTGCCCCCTCCTCCTTTATTTCCAGCTGAGTACTGCATAGAGTTTCGCAATATGTCCTACAGGACCCAGTAAGGCTGAGTTCAGATTTTTCCCTCTGTAAAGATTTTCCGCCATTGTGTTTTATATGCATTTGCAGTACACTCAGTCTCCTCTTGGTTTTAATGCCATTTGGAAAAGCACAGATATGGGAATTCTTGGTCAAGTTAGTAAAAGCTTAAGTTCAGTTGTGTTTCAAAGTGACTTCTCAAATTTACATCACAGAAGTTGTTTTAGTTTATGAAACCCTGTTGAATAAAACTCAACAGCTTCCCTACTGGCTAAATTATTTTGCCTCTTCTACTCTCTTTATTGAAACAGAACAATACTGGACTTACTGTTAGAGACGCTTATAAAATATCATCCCAGTTCACTTCAATCACGTTTGTGGGCTTAACTGAATCCACTGAGTGCATATTTCTCAGAATATAACAATCTTACAGTTACCGAGCAAGTCAATTTCTTAAGTGCAATTTCCAATATTTTTTTTTACATCCGTTTCTGTTGATGCCAACAGCATACATAATGAAAACACATCTACCTGGATTATAAGAAATGTTCAATGTATTTCTGTAGAGTGTGACAAATACAGTAGAATTAATAAAACACAGATATTCAGTTTTGTTGTTGTTGTTGTTGTTGTTGTGGTTGTTGTTGTTTTTCTAATCTACCAATACTGATTTGATTCCTGTATCAACCCTACAGTCATTTCCAAGAAAATAACTGGTGTGATTGCGGAAGCAATAGAAATTACATTTTTGAATAGGGGAGAGATAGTGGAGAGTCAGAAGAGGCGCCAGTTCGATACCACACTGTGTGCAGCAATTTTTTTGGCCATAAAACCAAACACTGCTTTTGTAGCTACCATGCAATGAACATGTCAAACGAACTCAGATATCTTTGAAGCGAACCCAATTGAGACATTGGCAAAAGTCAAAACACACAGAAAAACCTCTGTTTTCACAAAAAACCCCGTGTACGTGTGGACATGGCCTGAGACCACATCAGGATGTGGTTTCAGTCCGGTTCGCTTTAAGTCCGCAGCACGGTCCAGGTAACTCACGCGTTATAAACAAAGCGCTCCGGGTTCGCTTCGACAGTTTTCGCGCTCTAGGCTTGCCGTAGGTAAATCACGTATTACAGTGTCGGGAAACAGAAAACAAAGAAATAAACTAATAATAAAGAAATACACAAATAAATACAAGCGAATAAATAAAAATAATAAAACATAAAACCAAGTAGCAGAGTAGTGGCAGAAATCTTTATGGAAAATGCAGAAGTTTGGTAGAGCTTTTAAAAAAAATTCACAAGAATGGAGAATGTGAAGAAACAGCGGCGGCAGGTTGGATGAGGAGCTATAGTGTGAACAGAAAAACAACTGAGACCCATCTGAGCTGAAGTGGAGCAGAAAGAGAACCGAGTTCCTTTAGAATGAACTCTGAACACTGTGAACAGAAAAAGAGCTGAGTTCCCTTTCTGTTGGTCCACATTCTGGACCACTTCTAGAGGACTGAGTTCGGTTCCGTTAAAGAGGACTATATGTGAAAACACCCCCAAACACAAAACAAATTGTAGTTCAACTAAACCAATGAGTGAATGATACAGTGTGCAGGATTAACACAGTTAATGTTTACAAGTGAGATTAATGAGGCTACCACAGATGTCCATGCTGGACCTTGGTAACACCACTAATCACGAGTTTGGGAAATTCCCAGTAGGTTTTGGACCAATTACTGTGACCTAACTACATGCTATGATCGCACTGAAGTGCCAGAACACACAGATGATAAACAGTGAACACTACAACCAAGTCTGTTTTAACAGGAACATAAGGGCTGAATCAGATGCGCCTCTGGTTTGCTGATTGTAAATGGTCAGTTAATGAGTCTTTTAAAGCTGAAAAGGGCTAGAGATTAGCTTGTTATTATGGACATCAATGGCAAAAAGCACTTGAGAAGGACACATCCGAGCAGGCAGGTGACAGATAACTACATGTAATGTTGTCACTTTCACCATAAAAGAGCTCAGTTATCGCATGATAGCCATATTATTTAGCTGATCAATAAAAACAAGCAGGAAATGATGAAGATATGAAAGGACGTATTTTAAAACAGACTGTTACACTACATAACTGTTACCCTTTGATAAACTGGCCGTTATCTGTCAAGTTGGCTTTTAGTCAGTAACACATTAGCAATGAGCAGTTTTTATTAAAACGGGATGGGATATGCTAAAATGTCAAATGTCTTCTCAGTGTGTATGTGTTTGTGTATGTATCTCTTTGCGAAGACCAAATATCCTTGTAAACATAGCAACAACGGAAAATCTGCAGAAGTGGGGACATTTAGCTGGAAATATACTTGTTTTTTTTTTTTTTTACCACAAAAACTAAAAGAGTGAAAAGACTGCCTTTTCGTTACTGGAGTTAAAGTCTGGGTTGGGTTTAGGTGTAAGTTTAGTATTACTCAGATACAGTTTTACAGTGGAATATCCTCACAAATATAGTAATATCAATGTGTGTGAGTGTGTGTGTGAGTGTGTGAGTGTGTGTGTGTGTGTGTGTGTGTGTGTGTGTGTGTGTGCATGTAGTACAGAAACTATACGCACAGTTCGGGGTGTGCTGGTCTGCATTATATAACTCCTCGTCTGAAAAGAAGTCCTACTGATACCCTGGGCCTGTTACAAAGAGACAGGAAGAAAAATGTGAATAATACTAAACATTTAAAGTGTTTAACATTATTCATGCTGGACCGATTTGTCAATCGGTCGGGTAGCTGTACAGGAGTGATGATTTAATAAAGGATGCTAGTCCATGTTCAGACCCTTCACCCTTGAATATCATTTGTCCTTCTTGTCCTTTATCACTGGTCAGAATCAATACTGTCAGGAGCTGAGAAAGTGTATGTTGACCTTTAAACATAAACTCGTGTAGTTCATGTAATGGATCTGAGATCTGTCGATAAACCCCAAGCAGAGACTGTTATCCCAGGTTTCTGCTCCCCCTCTGAATTAAGTGGTACTAAATGATTGTTTTGCTTTCAGTGTATCTTATTGTTTAGCACTGTAGGGGGCATGCCATGGCAGCACCTTGGTAATCTCTTACGCTGCATTAATCTTCATCAAAATCAGGTGTGGCTGGACACAGTCAGTAAGTAAGTAAGTAAGCAAGTAAAGCTTTATTGTCATCCCAGCCATATACATATAGTACACAGTGTGATGAAATATCATCCTCCTGGACCATCGGTGCAACATAGAACACAACAGAACAGCAGGTTTCAGGTCTTTTCCTTCTGACATACCATGTTCAGTGGTTTGCAAAAGGTATGAAAAAGCTATAACTCCCCTATAACTCCTCCCTCTGTGACACTGGTGCTACTCCGTTATACAATTTATTATTTGGGTTTAAATCATTATCATTATTTGCATTATTTTCTTGTGAAATATCATGTGCATTTTTCTTATTGGGTGCTAAAACATGATCATTATATGCAATATCTTATTACTATGTGCAATGCTGATCTCTATTATGTCCTAACCACCATTTGTGTTATGAGTAGTGCACTTAACTGTACGTTATGTATCTGTATTATTTATACCCCAGTTTTCATGTATATAACACTGTGTATTTCATATTGAGTTTTTATGGGATTTATTTAGACTTTATATTTTATATTGTTCTTGTCTTTGTGTGTCTGTGTGTCTGTACAGTTGGAACACAAGCAGTGTCCTTCAGGATCAATGAGCTCTAACACTGATTCTGATGTTTGAGTCATTATTTAATTCTTTTAGTTTATTTAATGTTTTCTGTGCTTTATTCCCATTTTTCTCTCCAGTTTAATCATGTCTAGTTCTATCCACTATTTTGGACTCCCTAAACCAGAGAATCCCACCTGGAAGGGTGAAGGCCAGCACAAGCATCTTCCAAGCCATCAGAAGCTCCACATGTTTTCCAGTTGTTGGCCGTGGAACATTACTTAACAGTTCGGCACGCTCCAGATCTTCTGATGCACCACGCTGTGGCCCTTTCACTGAATGAACACTGGAAAATGTAAAATGTAAATACATAAATATACATATGTATGTAAATGTATGTATGTATTTTAACTTATATGCATAAAATGTAGACTACAGAAAAGTTATGGTGCATTTAAATGATAAATAGTGGGTTTTTTTGCTTAAATTCTGCAAATATGAACTAATTGCACACTACAAATTTGCAGATAAATGCTACATTTGAGTTTGTCTCCTGTAAAGTTTGTCTCCTGTACTTAAAAATATCAGTTGCAGCATTAAGTTAATTTATTTGTTTGATGAACCTTCCAGCAAATATGTAATTTCAGAGTAGTACCAACCAGAAATCAGCCGTAATCAGTTATTGATATATTAAATTAAAACAATTCATCTGATTGGTCTGAAAGCTTCCTCCACATGCCCAGCATAAGGTGTTCATATGTGAGCACTGAAAGGCACCATATATCACAGGCATTTCCTCAGTGGCTGCGTCAGTGACACGCAGCCAAAGGCAACAGACCTGTGAACCCTAATGGGTCTCTGGTCACATGATCTGAGTCTTCAATTAGTCGGGGTGAAAATGTAACCTTAGGCTTCAGCAAATTACAGAACAGGCCAGAGGCCATCTGTAGTCTGCAGCCTTGAGTCGGCTGGTGACATCTGTAGTTAAAAAATTGCGTCAAAACAAATGGTCCAGTGTCAACTTTGCGCTTTAGCAAGGCTGGAAAAGAAAAACATTCCCACACAGAGTGTGCGTGTACATTTGTTTTCCTTGAATTATTCAGTAAACACTGCATAATTCCTCTTATTTTGATGTTTTGAAATTTTTTTTAAAATGATGCTTTAAATAATTCTTTTTTTAATTTGGAAATAAGGAGAAATATTGTCATTATATTGAACATTTTTGCAGTGGTCTTATGTTTTTCTGGGGCTGTATATACACCCACATACACAAAGTTGGGATTTTTGTGTATGAGGATAAATGATGTGTTTCCTGCTTTCTCTGTAGCTGCCCTGAATATGACTATAACAGAGGAACACAGTAAAAGGCTGCAGCCCCAGACGGATGGCTGGCTTGGTGGGGGAGCTCCGCCATGTGCATAAAAGCTTAGTGTGGAAGTGATCCTGAAGAGCGTTACAATCTGGACGCAGCTTGTGGGAGGTTTCATCATGGAGGAAGTATCTGTACAGCTTACATTACCACTGAGAATTCTGCGAAGCTTCGGGACCTTCAACTCTGCTGCACATCCAGGCATTCTGTGGCTTAATCAACGTACTCATGTATCAGATACAGTCAGAAATAACAGGCTCCAGCACATGACAGCTCAGAGAAGAGTGACTGTATGTTTCCATGAGTAAACACAATTACACTCGGGGTGGAAAAAATACTGAGAAATTTTACTGAAGTTAAAGGATGAGGACTTTGCCAGAGCCTTACTTAGTTAAACAAGTGAGGAGCCAAAAAATACACTTCAGCATTTAAACACACTTAAGTGTATAAAAGTTACAGTTTAAACAAATGCTTTATTTTTCTGTTTGGCAGGGTGATGACTAATTGGTGTTACTAGGCCTCGCGGATAATCTTCCTCATAGGCGGCATCATTTTACACTTAAAGCATATGAATATAATACAAATCACAGTTACATTTGAATTTGACTGAATGTTTTAATAAAAGATAAAAAGTTTTTTTTCTTGGAAACGTAATTCTTGGTGCAGTAAATACTTGAATTGTATTTGGTAAATATGTAATGATTAATGCTTAATTTCTGGTACATACTTTGCAAGCCCGTGGTAAATCATGTGAAAACTACCAGACATGCAGTAGTTCCTACAGGTAATTAGGAAGTCTGTGCAAGAAATAGTAAACGGAAATGTAAGTGCGCAATTACTAATGTGAGACATTCTAGGTAATTCTGAGCAGTTATGCAATTGTATCACCAAATACTAATACTGCATATTTACCTATATAAATACGTAACATATTATGTATACCATAATATATAGTAGTGCCATAATAAAGTATCATGGCATAGCAAAGTAGTATAACATAAAATAAAGTACTGACAATATAACTGAGTAAAAGTACAAGTGTTTCAATAATACTACAAGATTCAATTCAAGATTCAAGATTCAAAACTTTTATTGTCATATTACATTTCTCTGTGCAGTGAAATTCTTTCTTTGCTGTCCACACACAAAAACGGAGGTTAGGTTAAGAGTTTTTATATAAAAAATAAGTGAAGTGTGATGTGCAGACGTAGATAAATATTAACGGTGCATTTGCTAAATGAATGTGGACGCCCAGGTACTTAAAGCTGCTCACCCTCTCCACTTCAAGCTCCCGGATAAACAGTGGCTGGTGAGGCCTCCTCTTCTTCCTCGTGTCCACTATCATCTCCTTGGTCTTATCAGTGTTGAGGGTGCGGTTGTTGTCCTCACACCATGACACCAAGCCGGCCACCTCTCTCCTATAAGACGCTTCGCCCCCTCCAGTGACGCAACTGATCACTGCAGTGTCATCCGAGAACTTTAGGATGATGTTGTCTTCGTTGGAATAATACTTAACCGGTGTAATTAAGTAAAAGCACAAGTGTTCTGTTTCAGTAACACTCAAGCAAAGCACAAATCTTTTTAAAGCACAAATAATGCTCAAGTACAGTAAGGAAGTACAGTCACTCGAGTTTTCTAAGCGATTTTATGTTCTGCTCTGTCCTTACACTTCCATCAGAAGTGCTGCAGAAAGATGCCACACCTAGGACTCCCACTGAAATGTCCTCTTCATTGAAAGCACTGTAAAAAAAAATAAATAAATAAAGGGCATTTGAAATAAAACGGCCGACGCTGGGTTTGGAAGTAATAAGGCTTCTGGGCAGCAGCGGCTGCAGCAGTTCTGGAGGACACTTTCACCATATAATGGAGTGTAAGCTCTGGCTGCTGAAATTGTTTATAGTAATATTTGGCAGCTGTTCCCATAGAGACCTAGACCTCACTAATTATTTCCATTCTCTCAAAAGCTAGACGCAAAAAAGCGTCTGCACTGAGGCAGAGGCAGTTTGATTAAAGGTAACGGCATGGGACCACCAATAAGAGAAGGCTGTGCTGCATGTAATTTTGGGCTTCCTGAAGGTCCATGATGAGTGAACATGATACTGTTTGCTGTAAAGGCTCAGTTTTTTGTTATAAATTATCCAATTTTCTCCCCCAGCTGAGCAGTATCCAGATGCACCTTCTAGCTAGGACTCCCAGATCACACAATAGCACCAAGCTGGGAGAGTGGAGGGTAGCACTTGCCTCCTCTGAGACACAAAAATCATCACTGCGTGACATCATCTGACATTTTCAGCACTGTTGGACTCAACACACTCGTAGGAGAACAGTAACCGCTAATTCTGTTGCATCAGCTAATATTCACGTGCGCTCATGCTAAAGTCACTTGTGGAGAGGGGGGGCCGTCCTACCCACCCAGAGAGAGTGAGGTCAGTTGTGCTGCTTGACGTCTGTAACATTGCTCGGGATCACTCTCACAGTCTACATGACAGAGCCAGTGCTAAAACAGTTGGGCCGCTCAGGAGCCCTCAGGCTTAGTGACTTTAACTGGCATTGTAATATTCAATTCAATTCAATTTTATTTATATAGCACTTTTTACAACCAAGTTGTCACAAAGCAGCTTTATAGAGTCCTGGTCCGAGCCCCTCATGAGTAGACCAAAAGCGAGAAAAAACCCTCGGGAGGAACCAAGACTCAAAAGGGGAACCCGTCCTCCTCAGGTCGGCCCGGAGAGAAAGAAAAGAGAGTCTTTATGGGGTAGGATAACAAGAGAAGGCCTTCATGAGGAAGATTATTGACAGACAGGCCGTCTACAGCTAACGGAGCTGGAACCACAAAGTGTCCATATTGTTCTCATCGATTTCTGCTGCGATTACCTGAGAGCAGCAGCTTTCAGTAACACTTTACATTTAGACTACCTTTATAAAGGATTTACGAATGACTCATAACCATGCTGTTAATCAGGTTGGGCACAGTTTTTAAATCATTAATAAGCAGTTATAAGAGTTATCATACATTAACACAGGCTCACGATTTGGCAAGATCTCGTGCTATGTTTATTTGGTCCCTTTTTCAGGCAGAATGTTAAACTGTCAACTTCATCAGATCTTCGTTAACATGCTACTACCATTAAAAAAAGAGATCTTGCCAAATACTGAGTCTGCTTCAGTGCATAGTTATATAACTTATAAATTATTTATATAACTTATATTAGTTATATAACTTATAAATCATTTATAAATTGTTTATAACCTAATTAACAATCTGATTATAGATCATTTATAAACCCTTTAAAAGAGTAGTTGTATTATAAAGTGGTAACAATATGAGGAAACCTAAGCTTATCCATCCACTGCTTTCTTCGCTGCTAGAAAAGTAGTCTGCATAGCTTGCCATGACTTCATTTGTTCTGGCTATTTATTTTCTTATTTGCTTATTTATTCCCAGGGTTTTTTTTATATAGTGCACAGCAAATTAAGAAGCTGGTATACACCCTGCTCCTCTGTTTTATAAACATCTCACTGAGCCCATCTGTCATTAGCGATAATGAAGACCATGGTGCCATGTAAACGAAACGCCAGGGTGAGTTATAATTTCACATCAAGCATGTGACCTGTGTTTGTTTCAAATCCGGGGAGAACGCAAACAAAGCTGCCTTGCAGCTCAAGACGTTTTTGCTTACTTAACTTTCTTAAAGGTTCTAGGCTCGACTTTAACAATGACCGCAGCTCTGGTTCTACGATCCCCACTATCGGACTGAAATTGCAGCTGTTTTACAGTGGACTGCTAACGAGATAATGTGAGAACAAACTCAGCAGTCTGGAAGTTTAGAGCAGGGTGTAAGAAATTTTTAACAGCAAAGCTAAAGCTTTCCTTGAGAACGGTTTTGTCTCGAGGGGGAACAGTCATGAAAACAATGGATCATTCGAGCCTTGAGTGTAGAGGCTGGGCCCGTTTGTTTTGAGTGCCCTCCAGCTGTGATTTCGAACCACTCCAGCTGAGTCCAGGACCTCACTCACAGCATCTCCATCACACCAATATCACGCTCCAAGCTTCCGTTGGCGTCCTCTGTTTCTGCCTGTTTACTGTGGGAACCTCAAGATACTAGTCAGTACTTGAGCGTGCCTGGCGACTCTCCAGACGAGACATTCCTCCGCATAAATCCTTCATTGTGTTACAGTGGAAGGTGCAACATGGGGTTCTGCACTTGTCACCGTTCCCAGTGCCCTGCGTAGATGTTTTCCTTGTCTTTCTCTTTCATCAACCCTTTAATCACTGCCATTATACAGGGAAGCTCTCTGACCTTGGTATACACACCGTAAGGCACCACTGCTTTATATTGTGTACCTTTTCAAGTCTGGACGGGTTTGGTTGTGTTCGCACCCACATCCATCATTGCAGTTTTAGGAGGACAGCGTGGCGTTTTCTGGAAACGAGTGTAAACTTTGCGCAGTGGCCCAAGAATGGAATGCCACAATGGTAGAAAAAGTGACGGGATGAATTATTAACGTGCCCTCCACCGCAGTGACCTGCACTGTTGCCCTGGTGTGATTTTACAATGGTGATTTCACAAAGAACCTAGTGGCTTATGAGGGTCTGAAAACCTTCCAGTTAATCCAACCAAACAAAGGCAGGGAAAGCTCCATAACTCATCCTCATGTCCACCTCTATGGCTTCAACCTTCCCTCTGGCTATTCCTCCGATGACCCCATCCCTGGCAGTCCTGCTGAGCACCGTTATAAAAGGCCCCGACTCCTCTAGAGGGAGAGAAAATAAGGCTGTTCCTTGCAGGCCATGTTGTAGAGAGGCTTGGACTGGCCATAGGCCACACCATTTATGGGCAGAGCTACGAGAACACAGCTGGCTTTCCACTTAGACCCCCCTCCTTCCCTTCTTCTCCTCAGCCACTCCTCTCTCTCTCTCTCTCTCTCTCTCTCTCTCTCCTCCCCCCTCCCCCATTCGTCTTACAAGCTCTCTGGTTGGGAGTAAATCACCTTACTCTCGGGGGTTCCAGAAAACATGGTTCACAGCTGTTTCCTCTCCTTCACCTCAGAGATTGGAATATGCTTGCAACGTGAAATCTGTACCATTGACTACGATAGTATATCCATCTACACATATGAAATCATTCAAAATGTCTTCACAACCTTTTTTTCTTTTAATAAAACCTGCCAGATTTGAATTCGGCTTACCATTCAGATTCTGGGATGTACTGCGCTTAGACAAGAGAGGGAAAGGAAGGTGGACATAAACTAGGTCGTCTCAGCACTCATTGCAGTTGTGTGTTTTTTACGGATATCTTAGTAAACCACTGTGATTTTAATCCGTCACTCAAAAGAGTTGCACAAAGCAGGAAACTCACCAAAGTGTGCTATAAGTGTTAACATGACAAAACATGTATATGTGCATTTGAAAATTGTTAAAACTGAGAATTTAACAACATTTCATTTCAGTGCCCAAAATCTGACTGTTTAACCCCTAGATCTCAGAGTGTATCAGTAAACTCTGATTTCAGTAAATATAAACGGTGTAAAACAGTCTAGAACCGGTGTTTACCCTCA
>JBBIGA010118535.1:0-27897 GCA_037576975.1 Alestes dentex | reverse complement strand
AGAGAGAGAGAGAGAGAGAGAGAGAGAGAGAGAGAGAGAGAGAGAGAGAGAGAGAGAGAGAGAGAGAGAGAGGAGATCCTCAAGTCTCTCCTTTTTTTTTTTGCTTCATGGAGCTTGTTTCTATAGCTAAAACCTTTTAGAATGCTGCTCATACCTATTTAAAAAAAAATGTCTTCCAAAATAAATTACAACTATTTGTGTTTAATTAAACCTTCTAGATGGTAATGCTGAAATGATCTGAACAAGATCCCGAGGCCTCATGCTATACTCTTGGAGCCAATGAAATCCCACCCTCATATCCAACCTCATATCCATGACTAGCTAAGATAGCATTAATGCCAGCAGCAAGTTGCAAGTTGTGGATTAACAATGTATCTCTGACTGCAGAATTCAATAGTATAAGAATATTATCATGAATAGTAAAGAAACAGTGTAAGAAACTGGCATCATGCAATAGATCAAATACAGATCAAATCATCACTGTCCAAGTTTTTAATTTTCTGCATCAGCTTCCCTTTATTTTGTGTAAAACATTTATGAACAGTCCACCAGATTGTTCTGTTCAGCTGATCCTTCCAAACTGCCAAAAAACAATTAAACTGCAAAAATGGGCGTACAAGGTCTTGTCCTGACAGTTGATATGAGAGCTTTAAACATGACAAAAAAACGTACTCAGTTACTCACTGACTTACTCACAGTTGTCCTCCAGCTTTGAAAATCCAACACATTCCTCCTACATAACTGAAGAAGAAAAAAAAAAGCAATATGGTATATTTCAATTACAAGACTTTCAAAAGAGGTGAGAATTTCATTAAATGGTAGTTGTAAAAAGACGTTAATAAAGGTCCTGTTCATTTCAGTCCTATTAAAGTTTAGAGATTAGAGATCTGCAATTGTCCTTGGGTCAGGGCCAATTTTTAATATATAACTACAGGCTTGGTTCTTTCTCTCTCTCTCTCTCTCTCTCTCTCTCTCTCTCTCTCTCTCTCGCTCTCTCTGTCTCTAATGTCATAGTCTATAGTTGTGCTTGCAATCTTGGAATTGCTCTGGAGTGGGTGAACGTGCCCTTGAAAGAAATGAATCATGTTCAAGAGTACATCAGTCTCAGTCACACTATGGATGATGACAGGTTTTTTTTTGCCACTGTTGCCCTTGGTTTGCTCACTTGGGGCTTTGACCCAGATTTCTGTGAAGCTAAGACAACGCCCATTGTAAAAAGCACCATACAAATACATTTTCATTTGAATTTGGTTGCTGGTCACAGGACAACTTTCCCCTTGCTTGATCAGCCTGCCCAAAAGCAGCAGCGAGAGAGACTTTAGCACAGCAGGGGTAATAGATGGTCTGAAGAGAGTGGATGCTGTTCTTTGTCAGGCATAATTTGCAATTCAGTTCAAATATATTCTTAATTAACACTGAGGACATTACAGGTATGCAAAATATCAGTCTGTTCCGACACAACTTCAGCTCCAGTGTTTAGTTACAAAGCAAAGCACCGTTTAATGCTCTTCGTGCAAGTGGAAGTAGGTCGGGTTCAGGTTTCAAAGTATGAGTCGACTCGGATGGGTTGGACTGGTCAAGTTCGGGTTTCAGTTTTGCAGTAAGCAAAAACAAGCTATCTAGAGAGTGGAAACAAAAAAGAATTAAAGTAATAACTGTTGCACTGAGGTTGTTCTGACATCCTGCATGTGTTAAAAGTTAAAAGTCTGAAGGTCAAACTGGCGACCAGCTGTGACACAGCAGCCTGTCTGAGAGGTTCCGGCTTTCACTTTGCATGCAGTAAGTTTCTGCCGTTGTGAATGATTTGCTTTAGCTTACTGTTTCCGTAGGAAATATGTTAGCATTCAGAATAAAATTATGCTTGTCAAGCCTTTTCACGGACACTTTAATTGAATTCATCGCTATTTTGTGACTGAGGCAGCAGCTAAATTGAATTCCTTGCTGTTTTCAATTTGCTGACGTAAATTGCAACCACCCACTGGAGACGGGCCTCTGGGATACAGTACATGACCCTGTGCAGGTGGGATGAATAAATGGTATTGAAATGACGGACGCAAGGAGTCACTCAGAAAAGAAAAGTGCTGGGAATTACTTTTAGTGCTAAGCTACTGATATAGAGGTTGTTTATGATTTATTCTGTGCCATACCCAGAGGCAGTCTATGTTTTCACACTGGAAAACAGTGTGGTGGAGCAGCTGGGTACTAGATACTTGTTCACACATGTGCATTGAAAGTCACACAAAAGTAGTGAGATAAGGTTACACCCCTTATAGTTAAAGGTTGATTCTTAGATATGCACACACACACACAGTGCTAAATGTTCAGAGTTTCACTTTTGCTTGCACTGAGAGCCTAATATAAAAAAAAAATGCAACATAGAAACCTGTTGTGTAAGTCTAATGGGATGCCCTGTGTGTAGTGCCTTAAAATATATGAGGATCTGACATTTTTCACATCCATACACATGCAACCTTTCAGGGTGGAACCTATTGTTTTCACATTTCACATAAATGATTCTTTACAGAGGGGTATAAACATGGGACATTCTGTTCAGAGAGAGAATGGTCACTTTTAATACTGAGGAAAAGTCAGAGGTACCAGTGACGCAAGTGAAAAGGGGCTTCCATAATTCTTTCCAAATTTCTGCTTAATGAAATGGTTAAGATGGAAACAAACCCACTCAGAGTGGTTTGATGTGAAGTAATCAATTCTGGAGAAACGTACTGAGTCAGTATTGCTCACGGTGGTGGTAAAGTGACCAGATGTTCAAAGCCTTTAATGGCACGGAACAAAAAGTCATTATTCAAAATGGTTCTGAATGCGTTGAGTAATGTTCAAGACATGATGAAAGTTTTGAAAGATCGTTTGTTTTTTTTTTCTATCATTGCAAAAATGAAAATATTGTTAGAAAATATTATTCGAATAGTAATAGAGTTTTTTTTTTTCAGATTTAGCATTAATTGTACCATCAACATTACATACAAACTAAGAAGACTCATGTAGGTTCACTGGTCTTTTTGGACAGTAAATAAAATAATTGTATGTGATGTAGAAATCAAGACCCCTGGCTTCTATAAAAAAATTTTGGTTTAAATGCAGTTAAAACCACGTTACAATTATGTTCTGCCACAAATCTCAAAGGTTCTTGAGTTCAAAAAGAAAGTTATGAGTAGCATTTCCAGATGATCCTGCCAGTCAAATGAACTTTTCTGCTCTGTCATCTTCACTCAAAGCCTGTCAGTGTGTTACTCATTTTGATGAACACTTCTTTGGTGTTTTATGATGCAATTTTATCTGGCTGTTGTCCAATGACTTTGATTCATTCAGTCATGAAGAACGGAGAACACTCATAGGTCATCAATCCTGTACAGTAGGTTTTTAAATCTAATTGAAGATTTTAGTCTAACTACAGTGAAGGGTGTTTTGAAACCTTCACTTTTTACTTCTTTCAAGGTCAGTTTTGACAAATGTTTTGGATCATTGTCTTGTTATAATATCCAGCCTCTTTTCTCCTTCATTTTCTTCACAGACTGTGAAAGATTAGCTTTCAGGGCTTGTTGATATTTTGTTGAATCCTTTCCTTCCCCAACATTTTCTTGTGTGTCTTATGTCATTTACTGTACATTAAAATGACTTTTGGGATGGGATTAAAGTTAGGGTTACTTTCTAATTACCCTTCCCTGCAGTGGAGATTAATTTAACAACACTGTAAAATGGGCAATTGCATCACTAGCCATGGCGCAGCTGTGATCAAAAGGTCATGGGTTCGAATCCCAGGACTGCTAATGGCACCACTGAGGTACCCTTGAGCAAGGTATGATCCCCACACACTGCTCCCCAGGTGCTGCGTCACTGGCTGCCCTCTGCTTCACTTCATGAATGGGTTAAATGCAGAGGAAGAATTTCACATTTGGAATTACCTGAAGTACGTAATATATGAAATAAGGTTTGAGACCCAACAAAAAAACAAGACTAGTGGATTAGTGATACAGTACACCAAAATTTGCACACACCACCTTTTTTAATGTATGTTTATTGTATGTTGGTTACATACCAGGGATAAAGGGGTAGAAAATGGATGGATGGATGGTTACATACCAATTTAAGTTTTCTCTAGAACTGTATTCCAAACTCCCTTTAGGAACCTTAGTTTGTAAGAATGATGATAGCACTTAATTGAGTCAGATCCAGTGCATCTCTCTGACACAGCTTATTTCCATGTCTAATTAGCTTTTTGGTACATTAGCCAAAGACGCATAAAGACTTACGAAGCCTGCCGCAACACACGTGGAATGGTAATGCTGTCACATTTATCACGTGTAAGTGTGCGTGTAGCAGCTGATCCAAGAAGACGCTTCGTTATCTGACTAGAGTGAATTCTTGTTTGATCTTAGATCTTTGAACATGATCACCAAAGTTTCAATGGCGGCATAAAGAAAGCGACATCTGTACAAACTTTTTTCGTAGGCTACTCAGAACACTTAATCATTTTCCCGACCACTCAGATCCTGAAAGAATGGCTATTAGGGCCTTTTATGTCTGGTCTAAAAGGTCCAGGCTGTGACGCCACAATATGAATTATTCTGTTTTTATTTTGATGTTTGCGGTCGCCACTTTTATCTCAGTCAGATGTATGACTCACAGAGGGAGAGAGTGAGAGAGAGATAGAGAGAGAGAGAAAACGAGGGGAGGAGGAATGTTTTGCTATCCCTCCTTTCACTTCCCTTGCTCACATCTCTTTTTCCTCCCCCTTTTTCGTCTCCGTTGCTCGCTTATTTTCAGAGTGCCTCTGTTCTATTGGAGTTTCATATTTGCTGCCAAGATCCTTTTTTAATTGCCCCTCTCTCTCTCATCCTCTCTGTACTTTGTATCTCTCTGTCTCTCCCTTTGTCTCTTTGTCTCTTTCTCTCTCTGTATACCTTATATCTCTCTGTTTATCTCTCTCACTTCCTCCCCACCTCTCTCTCACCATTCTCTCAGTCTCTGTGTATTTTTTCCATCTGTCCATCTTAGTCTGCTCTACTTCTCTCTCACTCTCTCTCTGTCTGTTCCTTCTCTCTCGTTCACCTTCTGTCTTTCTCTCTCTGTCCACCGTCTCTCATCGTTTCATCACCCGAATCTTTTTTGTATTCCTTTCCCTGTGTCATTTACTTCACCCCCATCTGCCTGTGTCTGTGTGTCCTGAGGCATGGCTTTAGGGCTGTAGTAGGTAATGTAAATGTCAGACAGTGAAAGAAGGGAGCAGTGAAGGGAGCGAGTGGCATTTTGGACACGTCCCATGAGACAGTACCTGCTGGTGCACAGCTATAACTGAACAGCTATCCTCTGACATCAGAATTATGTAATATACACACACAGATACAGAACAGGGAGATGGGGGGTGGGGGAGAGAGAGAGAGAGAGAGCACTTAAGGGAGAGGGGGGTAAAAAAAAGAGAAAAGATTTCAAAAAATGCAGAAAAAAGATTAATCTCTTACAGCAAAAATAACACCACCGATAGAAACATACAGGGAGAAATGTTTACTTGCATTGTAATACCAGAGCTCAGTTTTGAGAGATTTATGTTCTGTGTACTTAAATGCGCCTCTCTCTCTCACGCTCACACACACACACACACACACACACACACACACACACACAAAAGATGTGTCTTGCGTAACACAAGGTCTCAGTTTGACATGGAGGATTCGTACTGATCTATGAGCTCCCTTCAAAGCTGTCACAGAGCACAAAGAGCAAGGTCAGTCCCAATATGTGACCTGTAACCTTATATACCCCTGAGGGAAGTGGTCGTGTGAGTGTGTGGGGGGCATTTCTGTTTATTTGTGCATAAAGCCCAGGTGGACTGAAAATGTGTGTAGGCAAGTTTTGCAAAATATTGCCTTTTAGTTTCGGTTACGGTTAGGGTCACAGATAAACAGATACACACTATTCAGATAAACGATATTTAGTGTATGTTCAATAGATTTAAACTGAGGCCCTACATTTTTTAAGGTTCCAAATAACGAGTGCTAATCTATACATGGCAGAGTTGACTGTACCGGCAGTTAGTAGTGTTTTGCAGTTGATTTGCAGCTTAATTGCACAGATGACAGGTGCAAAAAGATGGAGAAGGCAACATTTAAATGAGGCCTTTGTGGGTGCAAAATGTTCCCAATAGCTGGGGTAAGTTCAGCTCTAAAAGAGGCGTTCTTTGAAGTAGGAGTATAATAAAAGACGCATAGCCAAAAATGAGAGAATAGAAAAGAGAAGAAAAACGTAGGTAAATGTAAGAAAAAAAAGTAAGATGTAAGAAAAGCGAAACATATAAAATCAGGGAAGCATATAAAATCAGGGTTATTAGTAAGTTGAGCAGATCCCATTTATTTAGCATTTACAGGGTGGAACATTAGTTTAATTTATTTAATTTCATGAACAAATTTCATTAATGACATGAACAAATCTGAATTTCAGGTGGGCTGTTGCGAATAGCCTTCAGTTTTCCACAAAACTGCATCTTTAAAAAAACACTTAAGATTTAAATGAACCACATATTAAGTTGTATACATATGTAATAAATCTTACAAACAATACCATGATAATACCCAGTGGCAGGTCCCTCGGTGAGAACTGTGCAGCAGCCTAGGTCTTGACCCTTCTTGGTACTACATAACACACACACTTCACATCCTCAAGATTAGTTTCAGGCTTATTAAATCACACAGTAGGTAAAAGCTTGTATTTACATCTACCCCATCCTGCATTGTGCCCTCTTTTGTAAAAATGTCCCAAACTGCAAGACAAACAAGAAAACCAAACATAATTTCTTTTTCAATAACAGTATTCCTTCAGCTTGTATATTTTTGGTGTCATCAAGTTAGCATGTGTTTTAATGTAACTTAGGGTCAAAATCTTTTGATGGAAATGTGGACTTCTGGAATCATTAATGAGGTCAGGATTAACATTAGTGAGGTCAACTGCTGATGTTGGATGTTCTGGGTCACAAATTCTACTCTATCCCACTGTGTGGAGCTCCATCACTCCAGAGAATGCAGTTCCACTGGTCTACAGCCCATTGCTGGGTCCATAATAAACGTCTGTCTGACACCTGGCATTGTGCATCATAACCATAGGGTCATGTGTAGCTGCTTTTCTAAATACAGGAATACACAGGTCAATGGAAAAGCCTCTTAAAAGTGTGTGTGTGTGTGTGTGTGTGTGTATGCGAGAGAGAGAGAGAGTGAGAGAGAGAGTAGGCGCACCAGTGAGCATCCTTGTTCATTTGTTTACTGCCTGTATCTATTGCAGTTGTACGTATGTGCAGGGAGGTGTACTTTTCCACTAAAAGTTTTAGCAATGCTTTTATCTCTCAGTAGGCTGAGTGAGTATGGCTAAATGTGTGTGTGTGTGTGTGTGTGTGAAGTGTCAGGCGGTATTATTCTGAGCAACACTTATACAGTTGGGACCTTTATCATAAATATTTCCCAGGCTTTTTTCCTTTTTAAATCTGTGTGTGTGCATTCCCTTTCCAATGTCTATTCATCTGTATATTCTAATGCACTTTTTTTCTTAAACCCTCCTCAGTTAGTCTTTTCATCAGGTCTTTCTTTCTATGCCTTTCCACTTTTTTCCGGATTCATTTTTCCCCTCCTTTTGTCACTCCTTCCATTGTTTTTCTCTTCTTTTCTCTTCTCTTCTCTTCTCTTCTCTTCTCTTCTCTTCTCTTCTCTTCTCTCTGGTCTTTTTTCCTGCACCAGAAACTCTGCACCTTAATGTTTTTCACACTTTCCCTCTTTTTCTCTCTTTTCTTTCCCTTCATCTTTTGCAAGCTGTCTCCTGCTGTGTGCCTCCACAAACAAGACTGAGTTTAATTAACTTCAAGAAACATCCTCTCTTCTGTTCTCCCTCGTTCTTGTCAATCCTCATTCCTGAACCTTTATTTCCACTCAGGGCACAGAATGTTCCTGAGACAGGAGTGCTGGTGGAGAGTGTCCTCTGTCACTGGCCCTGTTTGTCCATTTTTAAATTGTCCTGTTTTCTACCCTTTTTAAGCATGAATGGCCCAACTATTAACCAGCGGTATTCTGAGCTCCGATCAGATGCTTCTGTTCTAAGCTGCTTAATGAATGCATAGGCTGGATCTTGTTTTGTCTAGTAATGCAATAACAGCAGCAGCCAGAACCCAAACCAGAGCCCAGAAACCTCATGCACAAATATCATTCCATTGAGAAGCTATTTATAACGCACAAACACGTAGAAAAAAAAAGAACATCAATGAGGGCCTGCTATAAAGGACTGCTAAAAGCTTTTCTCCATTTTGCACTCTCACTCTATCTCTCTTCTCTTCCTCGCTCTCTCCCTCTGGTGTCTCTGCTATCTTTTCAGAAAGAGTGGAGTTGCTGATAGCATGCCAATTCAGGCTTGTTCATTTCCTAAATGCTTGATGGGTACATTTTGGGAAATGTAGCAAAACTTTGCATTAACAAATAGCAAATGTTCAGTGCTTGTAAAGCTGAGCGGCAGTGATTCCATACGTCTGATACTGACACGCTTTTCTTTCTGCTTTTCTATTTCGAAATGTTCTACTACGAAAAGGTACCAAAGTGCCTTTTTTTCACTGGGAATTTAAGACCACTGTTGAGGCACTGGTGTACTCATGTGTTTACACCATTTTTATTGGGCTGTATACTTTACTGTATATTGTATATTTTATTGCATACCCACATATTTTTATTCCAATATGCCTCACAAGTTAGGGAGATGAAAAATACTCTCCTGAGTTTCATAGAGAGCAATTTGATTAGTTTCATACAAGGATTCGTAAACAGAGTACAAGATACACTACGTTCAAGTATTCAACCAACAGTCAGTAACATCCATCCATCCATCCATTTTCTACCCCTTTGTCCCGCACTCGGGGTCAGCGGGGGGGCTGGAGCCTAACCCAGCTGCAATGGGCAAAGGCGGGGTCCACCCTGGACAGTTGGCAGCACGTCGCAGGGCCACAGTCAGTAACAGACAAGCCAAAATTAATAGACAAATTGTGAAAAAAATGCTGATTCTGAGTATTATGTTACTACAGAAACAGAGATACATTAATGCCAATAAATGACATCTTTATTAGTAGAGTGAAGTGCTAGTGTTACATACTAGCATCACACATAAGCTAACATCACAATTGCTGCAATGCTTCAGTAAAACTAGAAGCATTGCAGCAATTCAGTCGGCTTTTAAAAGGTTGACTGTTGGCAAACCATTTAAAGACATGTAGAAAGGCTACTACTGTCTAAAACAAAAGTTTTTAAGTAATCGTGACAGTTATGAAAGTTATTTTACTCACTTTTGAACTGAATTTGGACTTTTGACTTAGAATGGAAAGGGGACCTACTATAACCAAAATATGCACATCTGTACACTAAGTGAAGCAGTTAAACTGAAAATGAGACCACCAATCAGTAAAGCAGCCAAAATGACTATGAAACCACATCGTTAAACAACAATTAAAATCGATTTGTGTCCAGACCTTGCTTCTGCATCATCACTGCTATCTAGGTAAGCAGAGATCAAGTCAGTCTCATTTGTCTGACAGGACGCAAATACTATATATCTTGATTAACATTGATGGTGAATTGTGAAATGTGTATTATTGTTTTATGGGTAGTAGTGAGAGTGTAAGTTGGAGTATAACTTGTAGATATAGTAAGTATATCTTGTCGTCATATTAAAACAAAAAACAATGCGGTGTTAAATGGAGTTTTTGAATCCGCACTCTTAGTCAAACATCTCCATTTATTTTAATTTGCAAAGGGTCCCAAGATCAGATTTTTTTTTTCATTTCTATATCCTTAATTAGCTCATCTCCTTATCTCCTAGCTGAGGGGATCAGAGGCTAGATGCTTGGTCAGATAGCTGAGTAGCAAGACACCTTCATCACAAACTTTTAATATAGCAATCCAGACTGATAAGACTTCATCCAAGTTTGTGCTTCAGCTCTCTAATTATCCACCCTCCCATTGAGATCTCTTTAATGAACCCGCAACCCCCTCCAGATCAAAGACTGATAATGTATGCTGACTTCGCTCCCACTCCGCCACACATTACATAATGGAGCTGTGTGTGTGTGTTGATCTCAAGATGGTCTTTGAGTGACACACTTTGAAAATCAGGGAGTGCGATTTCATTAGGACATGCAGTGAAACCCGTAAACAGGAGAAAGAGAGGTACGTGTTATAGGTTCTTTCAAGTAGTGCCATTATAGGACCACTTTTAGTACCTTAAGGAACCTTTCAGAGGAGTGGTTTCAACTGAATTAAACAAATTCACCAGGTAATGAGAAGTTAATCCTCCATTGCGTCCCACCCCAAAAAAACTTGGAGTGTAGAAGGAAAAAAGTGAAGTGGTAGGTCTGGGACACCTAGTCTTTACTGGTTTTGAATCTGGTTTGTTCTTAGACATCTTTGATTAAATCTCTGAACTGAAGCTGAAGTGCAATGACTGAAGTACAAGCCTTGCTAAATTCTGCCTCGCAGCTTTAGTTGGATAAAGGTGATTTAGACCCATGTGGCACATTTCCAGTTTCCAGTTTATATTTGCATCTGTAATGCAGTAATTGCAGCAGTCATTTTTGAAAATTAGAGGGGGAAGCAGAAGACAATGAGATACAAACCAGGCAGAAATTAGAGCTGATGTGATTTAGGATTAACTGAATTGAGCCAAAATAGCCTAAATCAGTTGCGCATGCATACACATGGACACACACACATACACACACACACACACACACACACACACACACACACACACACACAAGAGCGCACACAACCACACACACACACACTACACATTTCAAGACAGCAGTAGGGTAAGATGCAGCAGCCTCTCCAGACCCTGGATACTGTCTGTTTTTGTAGTTTCACTTCTTGTTTTACACTCTGGCAAAAAAGGTCTATTTGATATGATGTGACCCAAGTATACAAGAACATTTGTTTTTATACAATATGAGAACCTAGGGCAATACATATATCCCATTTAAATATTGTTACTGTCAAATATGTTAAGTCAAATCAATAAGTGACAAATACAAAAGTTTAGTAGGCAACAAGATAAAGGTATCATACTAGGCAACAAGCACCAAATCAATAAAAATATATTATTACATTTATTTAAGGAACAAAAATATCCAGTACATGAAACCTGTCCTTAAAAATTCCTTATATCAGAATTCATGGATTCTTCTATAATCCCAAACTGTCCAGGTCTCTGACACTCCACAGCATCACACGACAACTATATTCGCTTTTCAGACTGATCTGTCTTTTGAACGTTGGAATTGTGAGATGAGCTCTGGTGTTACTTCCTTTTTAATGAGTGCCACTTTTGTCCAATTTCTTTCTGATTGTCAAATCAGAAACACTGACCTTAGCTGAGGATGGAGACCTCTGCAGTTCCTTTGATGTTCTCCTGGATACTTTGGTTACTTCTGGATGAATTGCCTCTATGTCCTTAGGGAAATTCTGGCAGGCCAGAAAGTTTCAGGGAGGCTCAATGTTCCAGCAGTTCTCATTTTGTAGATAACAGCTCAGATTGTGGCTTAGGGATGTCCTGGAACCTCAGATGTGGTTTTGTAACCTTTTCCAGACTGTTTAAGGTAAATTTTTTAATTTATTTTTTTAATCATCTTATATGTATCTTTTGATTATTCAGCAGCGCTGGCTGCATTCAAACCTAGCTGTGTTCAATCTGAATGTCATTTTCAAATAAATTTGGTTTGTTGCATGAGAAACTAAGGGGCAGCTACAGAGTCGCTGTTATTTCCTCTAAAAATGGTTCTTTAAAAAAATGTATCATATGTTTATATTGCATTTTCCTGAGGATCTGAAACCATTCGCTGCCGTAAATATGTAGTACTGAAAGAAATCAGGAAGGAGGCAAATAATGGTTTAATGGTCTTATTAGTACAAGACTATCAGAATATGCATTAAATACATGTAAGATATTTGTACCGTCTGTTCCAAGTGTTTGTTTATCTATTTGTTTGTTTACATGTATGTGTATGTTTGTATGTATGTATTTATGTATGCATGTATGTATTTATAGTATTTATAGTGTATTACACAAAACATTTCAAACTGTCCAAGTCTAAACATATACCTTTTCGGTTTTAAACAATTTAAAACAAACTTTTTTGTCTTAAAAATGCCCAAAAAATGGTCCCGCTATGCGGTCCATGGACAAACTTGGATTAATATCTCTCTCACGCAGCCTTTATCCAAAGTTCTCAGGGTTTTAAAGCTATTCAGAAAAACAACAGTACACAGCTGGCTCCCGGACTTTTATTTTAACTTTATTTATAGCTCTTTGCCATTCAACAGTCTTTCCTATCAGGAGACAACATTCAATGACAATCTAATTAAGTAATCAAAATTCAGGATACATAACCATTCCACATACAAACACGCTGGTTGCAGCCGAGCCACGTCAGAATATGAGTGAACGGCATTTGCAGCATGTGTACTGAGCTGTTTGTGCGATAGGGAGGCAGTTTAGATTTGGCCACTGACTCGTCTCACCTGGCCATTGTTGTTCAATACTAGCTCTGCCCTGTTGCTAAGCAATAGCAAAGGCTCCCTCTTTAAATCCAGGGATTTGGACCCCAAATCCGCAGCCTGAATTTTCACCGTTTCTGGAGGGATCGGTAGCTGGGTCACACGCCCAGGCGCACGCAGTCTCACACACAGACATGAAAGCAATATGCAAATACTGCTCAGTGCAGATAGTAGCATAATATGCATGTGTAGATGCAATTTCATTCCACACTCATTTCCAGGTCGTAAATAATAAATTATGGAGATGCAAACATATGCATGATGCCACTGTCATATCCGCTCTCAGGGGGAAATTCCTGGGGCTTCCTAGGCCTTCAGAGAAGGCCTAAAGATTTGTTTGAAATTAAAAAAAGTCATTTTCTTTTGTTTTATTATTTTAATCATTTTATTTAATAGGATCATATTATGCATATTGCATTTAAAATCTGCAAGTATTACAGTCCTACGCTTAGTTATATTTGGGATGAAAACAAAAATGTTAAAAGCATGAAACGTCCAACAGGAAACGATCCACTCCTGTGGTATTTAGTTAGATACAATCAAGGATTAACCGGCGACTTAATAAGAAGTGGCAGTGGAATCGACCAGTCGTGTTTTGACCCACAGTGGAAGAAACCACTTTCATGAGAAATGATGCCACTTTGAGTATTCTGGAAATGTCCCTGACTAGGAATACAAGTGGTAGCCTAACTAGGTTTTAGTCTGTTTTTATGCCCGGGGTCTTTACTGAAAGAATCAGTGTAAAACTGCTACTTACAAAGTAATGTTAATGTTTTACATAAAACATTGGTTTTATTTATTTCAATCGAATGTCTGTGTTTATTCTAGATCGGGCAAAAAATGTGCTTCTTTTTAAATTTATCACCAATGTACTATCAAAATATCATATGCGTGCTAGCAGATATACCACTTTGTCCATATGTACATGCAAAAATTCACACCAAAATACACACATTTTCCCTATGTGTATGACTAAGCAAGGATTTGAGGCTTATATGTGACAGGCTGGATTACTTTACCCTATACAAAGCAAACACTCAGCCATGTTTTGTTGTGTGTGAACTAAAAACATGCTGACACACAAGGTCAGCCCACCACAGGGTGGCACACAGTTGGGATCAAAGTTCATGTTCCTTCCCACCTCAAATCCAAGCATGTGTTTCTGCTAACTGTCACACACACACACACACACACACACAGCCTCTGACCTCTGTGAACTCATGTCTGAGTCTCCTGCCAGAAGACACTTTTATGGAAGTCACGTTTATGGAGGGCACAAATATTTTCAGTGGTGTTGTTGTTGTTGTTAACATCTATGCTCAAAAAAGATGAAAGAAGCAAAGGAATCTGTGATGCGAGTGTCTAGGGAACATCTATCCAACGCAGCCACACGAAAATCAAACCCTCTAATACAAATCAATGTAACATTTTAAACTGGACTCACATTTTGTCACAGCATGGAGGAACTTTTACTTTTTGTTTTGCCACCTGCTTACATAGACTCATACAAAATAGTGGGTTTCGTGGGGCTGGATGATTAAGTTGTATGGCGTTGTCATACATAATGATCCTCTGATGTCCCCTGCTGTACTTTTCCACTGGAGATACAAGGTTAATATACATGATAATATATACATGCTGATTAACTACAAATGAAGTAGAAAAATTAATATTGATTTTTTTTTTTTCCCAACTGTGGCACTGATCCCAGAAATAATGGTGTTTGGATACCCCTCCTCTGGTGCCCAGAACGATTATGATATAACGCAAGCTGTCTGACAAAGCGATTGCTAATAAACCTTTTCTATGAAGTGGCTTCAGGGTTCAGAGCTAATCACACACTTGACAGGCGAGTTAGAAATTGTTCAGGACAGCCACTCGCAGTGATTCAGAGCTGAGGCACACGTACTTCTGTGCCACTAGATGATCTTGAAGCAGTTCCGATTTAGAGTGACCAATCAGGCTCAACAGGTTTAAAAACTGTTGGTTTCAGTATGACTCATCCTAATTGGTCAGAAACTGGCCGTGGTGAGCGATGGTCAGGGGCAACGTGGGAGATCATGGTAATTAGCTTGGAGTGCTGTTTCCAAGGCAACCGCCAGTGGACTGCTGAGTAAGGCTAGAGAGTCCCCTTTAAATGACATCAGTAACTGGGAGACAAATAGGCTTCAGCGGCTTAAGAGACCCATTTAATTTTATTTTTGTTTAAGTACATTTTTCTTTATTCTCTTCTGCTCCATTCCTCTTCGGTCTAACATCCATTTTCTTTAATGCTACTCCCCTTCTCTCTCTCTCTCTCTCTCTCTCTCTCTCTCTCTCTCTCTCTCGCTCTCTCTCTGTCTCTCCAGAATCTAGCAGTGCCATCAGCTGGGAGTGCTCCAGCCGTGATATTACTCTAAGCCCACGTCTGCTACTACACTTTTCTCTACAGCCGATCAATGGCAGATATAGAGGGGCCTGTTTTTTTTTTTTTTTTCTTTTCTCTGGAGTGGGGTGCAGGGTGGGACACACTGTTCTGTTCCTTGGAGAAGCATCCATCAGGACATACCCTGCATTCCGCACGCTGATAGCATGCCAAAGTGCACGATGCTGGTCTCCAAGGTTCTCTCTGTGTTGACTCATTCAGCATAAATTAACATAAAGGAAATATTAGAATCAATCATTGGCCTTTGCCTGCCTATGCGACCACCTTAGGCATGTAATAATGGTTGATGAAACATTGTCCGTTCATCTGGAAACCCTGGACGGTTTAGCAGTCCATCACGGGCCACATTATAATCAATTTGAATAATATTCAAATAACATATGCACTCATTTTCTTCCACGTTTAAACTTTTGTGCCGAGGATTTTTCAATCACAGCATTTTTTTCAAAAGCAAATGTTTTAAATGTATTCTATTACAATTGAGGATAAATTTTAGGTTTAGGGTTTGTTTTTTTTTCATCCAACGAATAATTTCCTAAGAAATCATAATCAAATCTGATTTTCCCATCCCTAACCTACATTTTTGTACAGTGACCTCAACTCAAGCTGTCATTTCCTATATTAGAGTGGGGCCCTAAAACAGCTGTCTCTGGATCAGTCCTCTCATGCGCTAATGCTAATCACTGCTAGCGCCGCTCCTGACCTGACTGACTTATGCTCGGTGAAGGAGATGGGAATGAATAGAGGGAGCGAGCGTGAAATGGCTGTGCCAGTGACTAATGGGAATGAGTCATTCACAGAGCCGCCACTAAAGTGAACATGTCTGACTCATCGAGCATGACATGCCAGCGCCACAAACAGATGTCACTTTCAGGTGGGGGGACACGCTTTATTATCCCACTCCTGCTCTTGTCTTGTGTTCATGAAGCACTGAGCGTTATTTCTGAGCACAAAGATGGATTCCTGAATAAGACCAAGTCCACACTCAAGGGCTCTTCATATTGAACGTTTGCTCCTCCACACTGAGTGCTTAGTTTTAATGGGCACCAGAATCATAGAGCTGTCACAAGAAAAGAATTCAATGGACAGAAACAACTAAATAACATCAGTTTTTAATCCATGAGATGAGGCAGTCTCCGAAGCATAAATATCCCAGAATCTGAAATGCTTAACACGGAATGACCAAAAAATATATTTTTCACATAACAGAAACAAAAACAAAATCGCCTTCCAGCATGAGCACTTTGTTTGAAGCAGTTATTCAGTTAATAACATTAACCGATGAAACATTTTTCTGTATAAATCCAAAAGGCACTGATGTCATGTTATTGGTATTGACATTTTACACAGTATTAATAATTTAATTATAATTCCCGCTGTCACAGCTGCGCCATCCAAGTCAAGTCAATTTTATTTATATAGCCCATTTTCATCCGCATATGTCATTCAGTGTGCTTGATATTGTGCATAAAAATACTAGGAAGTAAAAAAAGTAAAAGAAATAAGAGAGCACATAGAAAATCAATAAAAGAAGATTAAAAGTGCAATGACAGATATTAGAAGAAGGAGGAGGAAAATAGTGCAGTTTTTAGAAGCCTTTTAAAGCTAAAGTTGGTGCAGATCTGATACTGATGGGCAGTTTGCATAGTAATTAAACTCCATTTCACCGTATTTAGTTTCAGCTCTTTTCACCACTAGCTGGCCAGCTCCTGCAGATCTAAGAGACCAACCAGGAATATACAGTAAAATAAATACTGTTCTCGGATTGGCTACTTTCAAACCTCCCACCTCTGAGTACAGGTGACAGTGACGTCCGGGCCTTGTCCACCATGCCCCCTCGTCCTTGTACTGGTTGTTTATGTTTGGGCTCGGTGCTAAGCAGCAGAGGCTCATTCCATTCAGGTGTCTGACTGCCTTGCTAACCGCCGCGCCCAAACATAAACAAATCAGCCTGAGGTTGAGGGGGCATGGGAGACGAGGCCCGGGCATCACAAACACAGCATTTTGAATGAGCTGGAGCTGCCTCATGGACCTTTTGGGAATCCCAGTGAGGAGAGCATTGCAGTAGAGAAGAAGGAGAAAGTCCCATTAGCAATATTTTTGAGGTGCCAAAATGCTAACTTGTTGGACCTGTTTTTCCTGGATTTCCCTCCTCTAGAGGTTCGCAACCTTTTCAACTTTAAGGCCCACCTATCTATCATAGCATGTTGCCAAGGCCCACTTGGCCACATTGGATGATATTAGAGTACCTTCGGTTAGGCTAAATATGACACCACATGAGAAATAGTGTTGAATGCACTAGTATGGATGAAAACATACCACTTCTGTTTAAAAAAAAAACCAAAAAAATATATTTTCTAATCCCTGGCTGAAAGAAAATAAATACACAAATAAATAACAAGGTTATAAACCAGTTAACCACAAAAAAATACACTTAATGTTTAAAATTCATTAAAATTGGTAAACTCACTCATTTTTGCCTATAACCTGCTTATAAAAAACATCATGTGTTTTGTTTTTTTTTCCTGAACTGGTGTACAGAACTGGGCTTGATTGGGCCTAATAAAGTTACAAAACACAACATAAAAGCCTCATTAAACTGTCAAATTTATGCAATGAGGTTAGTGCAAAACCTTGAAAAAATGTGTGTGTGTGTGTGTGTGTGTGTTTTATAAATCACTCAGGATCGTCTGCCAAATAACTGCATGTAAATGTGAAAAACTCTGTGTCGACCATCCTCCAGATCAACAGTCCTGCTCTGTTTTCAGTGAAAGACTCCATTGCAGGCCTTAAGCCTGGGCGTTTCCGGCACGGTCCCTGCTGACAGGAGTGACAGGCCCCAGGGGAGCAGACTGTCATCACACACAAACACACACACACACACACACACACACACACACACACACAGATCAGAACAGGGCAGAGCAGAGCAGAAGGAGACGGCAGGAAAAGGCCGGGCAGGACTGGTTGTAGAACCCAGTGTTCCAAGTCAATCTGAGGGTATTAATAGACCATCTACTCCATGTCCATCCATGTCCCTGGCCTAAGAAAAATGCTTAACTTTTAGAAATGCAGCAGAACGTCTTAACACATACGGAGGCAGGCTGTTTGGCTTTGCTCTCTTTTTCATGCAATTTTGACCTGAGCATATCTTCGAAATCATGTTCCCAATCAAAAAGTTGGACAGATGTTGTCATTAGCATTTTGTGCAAAGAGTATGAAATGTAGCTTGGTAAAAATGTACACTTTTCTCACAAATATACATAAGTTGAAGTGAAAATAATATCATTAAAAAATAAATAAATAAAACACACATCTATCAAACGTCCTTTTTGCATTATACAGACAAGCACACACACACACACACACACACACACAGCAGCGACAGAGAGAGCATGGTAGGTTAATATATGGCCCATTTAGGTAGCGTTCTAAGCTTCTGTCCATGGCTAAATCTGCTCAGAGCAGAGGTCACGACTGCTGATGCTGAACAGAGAGACTGCAGGCCAAAGACTGGCTGAACCATGTGTGTCCTCTATGCGCAGACCAAACACTGTCAAAAAATCCCACGTGTGTATTTGCGTGTGACACCGATAACCTGTGTGACCCAGAACTCTCCGTCACTGTAACCAAATTTTCAAGCCTAGAAACCAAAAGCAGAATTGAATAAAGGGAGTAAAAAGAGGGATTTATGCAGTGGACACTGTGATCTCTCTCTCACACACAAACGTACACACACACATACAGATTAGAGTCTGTGTTAGATTACCAGTGTGTATGCAGCAAGGAAGCCCTGACACACTTTCCGTGGCCGGTTGCCCGTCGCTGTGGCGATGGAGTTCCCAGAATCCCCTCTGGCGTCTGCTCCCTGGTCAGCTCTGCGATTAACCTGCTGCTGCGTTCACCTCAGATGTCCGCACGCGTTGCCAAAAACCTGCAGACGTGGACTGCTCCGAATTTACCCAAACTGTCTGCTCTGAGTATGAGCGTCCTTAAAACCTCTGGCAGATACCGACAGGGATTATAAAAATATCTCTCTATTCCCTTTTGGTTTACCTTGTTCAGCACAACCTCTACCCACAGTCTTAATAAGAATCCTCACTGACTTCCTCTGAAGACAAGATCATAAAACTGCATTTGTGATCATGATTTTTAAGATCTTTTTAAAATTCAATTTTAACATTGACCTGTAACAGGACCAGACTGTTTTTACTGACTCTTATACCCTAATGCCAAGACTGCTAAGGTACCTCTGAGGTACCCTTGAGCAAGGCACCGTCCCCACACACTGCTCCCCGGGCGCTGTGTTCCTGGCTGCCCGCTGCTTCACTTGGTGAATGGGTTAAATGCAGAGGAAGAATTTTGTGCCGTTCACACTGTGTGCTGTGGCGTGTTCACATATGACAGAACAGTCACTTTCACTTCACTAATAATAACTCTGGCGTGTTGCATTGGTTGTATTGCACAGAATGATAAGATGCAGGTCCTACAGCTGTCGGATATTTAAGAGGTGTTAAGCCATTAAAACCTAAGCCAATTGAATGACTTTATGCAATAGTCTGACACGTTTTAGCCTAATCGCTACTGATTCATCAGTACTTATATAAAAAAGAACACCCATTAACTCAACGCGCACTTAGTAGATGCTGGATAATAGATATTTCGGCATCTGGGGCACAACTGATTGTATGGTACTGATGCAGCGGATAGAGATGAGGTTGAAAATGGCTGGTATATTTTGTCATTCAACCTGCAGTTTTCACTTAAACTGTAACAAGTCCTGAAAATATCTGTTCGTAATTAATCTTCAGAGTATCTGTAATACTGACAGAAACATGGCAGGAAAGCAGACCTCCAGGATGCAGGTTGGTGACCTTTCAACTTAAATGAACAATAGCAATTTAATTAAAATACGTGCTCCGATCACGATTAAGGGCTTTTTTTTCGTGCTAGGACAACGCTTCACTTTTTTGTGCTGGGACAACGCTACACTACCCTAAGTATTTTCATGCGCACTGCGTTAAATCACCAATATCTGCGCTGGTGACTCTTACGGTCAGGTTAAGCTTAAGGTTAGGGTTCACAATAGATATGGATCAAGCAAAGGTACTGAACTCAAGCAGAGCTAAATGTCATGAATGCACAGACAATATACTGGTACCCGATTGGACCTGTCTCCATCGGTTTCTTTCTCTTCCTTTTCTTTGTCATGTTTATATTAAACTTTGATTAGAAACCAAAAGATCGGTGAGTTCCATGATTTGTTTGAACTCATAAAAATGTGTCATCTGAATGGTAAAAGGCCAAGCTTTGTCCTATCTTTAACAAATTTTGTGAGGAACTGAGGGATATAACATTGCTTTAGGGTCAACACTACTGTTTTTTTTACTGACATCCACTTGACAATCTCTAGAAATTACTGGTTTGCCTCAAAATAATGGAGACCTAATTAAAGTCAAAGAACATGAAAGTTGTTGATTACAATAGTGTTTTTCTCTTTAGCTCATTCGCAATTTCACTGTTGTGCCGGCTCATCGGCTAGTGAGCCAACAAGCAGGATGAAAATAAATTTAATTTGTTACTGTTATAATAAAGCTATACTTTATCGTGTTTTTGTCGTTTCTTGACATTGAAACAAATGGAAAACTGTCAGAAATGCATGCAGACTCGCACCTGTTTAACAACCTAGTTAATTACCATGCCATTGGGTACGTAATTTTGTAAAGAGAATGTCTGGAAAATACAATAATAACTAATAACAATAAATCATAAACCATGTTTACTTTAATACATCCCCCATTGTACCCCTACATTCTGTTGGCAACTTATTGACCTGACCACAGAACTAGATGGGAAAAAGGTCAGCTACAAATGTGAAACTGCACTAGTATGCTCACTTAGACTCTCACTTTAGCTCTATGCTTAAGAGCTAAGTGCTGGTGGTTAGCAGTGATTCTAAAATAAAACAGATTCAAACAGTAGCCTGTGTATAATCTGGAGACTTGTTGCCATGGCAGTAAGCCCTAAAGCAGGGATGTGTTTGGCTGTTTCAGTCCATTGAGGCACGGGACGTTTAGCATTAGCACTAGGTTGTGCAGGGTGTGCTTCAGGGGAACGTGAGCAAGTTTAAGGGGACAATGAAGCCACTAATTAACAGCACACAGCAGGAGAGAACCAGGCAGTCATCAAGAGACTACTAATTGCAATCATTCATACAAGAGCAAATTCAAACACACACCCACACACGCACACACACACACACACACACACACACACACACAAACACACACACACACAATGTTCACGCTGATTCATGCAGGAATGTAACGGCTGATTAGTGATATTCACTCCCACCCATGTTCACTCATCCCCTGGTTTTCACTGAGTGAGTGAATGTTTGGTGTGCTTTCCATTTGGGCTTGGTGCAATCTCCTCTGTTGATGTCACATTGTGAGCGAAGCAGTATACTAGATGCCTCCATAAAATTTGTGTGTGTGTGTGTGTGTGTGTGTGTGTGTGTGTGTGTGTGTTCTATGATTACAGCCATCGGCCATAACATTGAAACCACTTGTCAAAAATTGTGTAGGCCTTCCTCTTGGCACCAAAATAGCTCTGACCTGTCGAGGCATGGACTCTAAAGGTGTGCTGTTGTGTCTGGCACCAAGACATTAGAGGCAGATCCAGTATTCAATTTGTGAAGCGGGGCCTTCATGGATTGAAGCAGTTTGTACTGGACATCCCACTGGATTAAAAAAAATTGAGGAATTCGGAGGCCAAGTCAACACCTTGAACTCTTTCTCATTTTCCTTAAACCATTTCTGATCAATAGGCACCGCATATTATCCTGCTGAATGAAATCACTGCCGCTAGGAAATATCTTTGCCATGAGGGGATGTGCTTGGTCTGCAACAATGTTTAGGTGCATGGTACATGTCGAAGTAACATCCACATGAATGCCAGGACCGGAGGCATCCCAGTACAATGCTGCCCAGAGAATCACGCTGCCTCTAATATTTTACGTGTTGCACAGGCATGTAAGTGTTTTCGTTTGTATCTCTCTCTCTCTCTCTCTCTCTCTCAACCTATCTGCCTCACAGGTGCTGTTTTGGCTAAAAAGTGTCTCCTTGATTCCTATTGTTGATGCAATCTGGCCTCACAAATAGCAATCTTTCCTGATGAGAGGGGGACATCACAGGTAAAAGAACACCTGGAAGACTTAGCAACAGGGACTAGGTGAGAAGATCTTGTTTTAGCACGCTGGTTAAGGGTTGGTTTGTCATGTTGTGTTGTATTATGAACAGCAAAGTTAGGATCTCTTGCTATTGAGGCTTTTGTTCTTTGTTATCTCTCTCGTTCTCTTCCTCAGCTGGACGCAATGTGTGGACAGGTAGTGAGCATGCCTGTATATACTCCCACGTGTAGAACAATGCTGTCTAGACATACTAGCTTAGAGGCAAGTCCCACTCACTGTATTTCTTGGCTAGGGATCCTTGTTTTGTTCTTTCCTTTTCTTTTGCATTGTCTACGGTCCACCATTGTCATTTTGTTTGTTATCTGTTGGGTGTTGTTTATTCATGAAGCTGGTAGTGAACATTTTTGGGTTGCACAGCCACCCACATGATATGAAAGAAGACAAGATTCATCAGACCAGGCCACCTTCTACCATTGCTTCCTGGTCCAGTTCTGATGTTCACATACCCTTTGTAGGCACTTTTAGCAGTGGACAAGTGTCAGCATGTGCAATCTGTGACAATTTTCTAAAAAAGTAACCATTAATATTTTTAGCTATTTGTACTATAGTAGTTATTCCGCGCTGCCTAATATATTCCATTCCTTGATCGGAGACATTGTAATGAGATCATTAGTGCTATTCACTTTAGCTGTCAGTGGTTTTGATGTTGTGGCTGATCGGTGTATAAAAATATGCAGTGATATTGAGCTCAGCTGGGAATGCTTGTGGCTCTCAGCAGGACAGACAGTCAAGTATCTCACATGCATACACACACACACACATACACATACACATAGACTAAGTGAACTGGAAATAAGTGGGCACAGGGTGCTGTACGATGTCTATGATTAGGGAAGAAACAATGGTCTTGTCTAATTTGAGCATTTGTGTGTGATAAGACCTGAGGTAGGGCTTTGTGGCTGATTTGTCAGAGTGCCTCTCCTGCCTTGATGTTGCTACTGCTGGAATATGATTATCTACAGTGGAAGTGAAAGGACAGTCTGCTGTAAAGCTGCACTGGAAGGGAGAGATAACAGAGTTTTCGAATTGCTTCAAGCAGAAATCAGGAGATGTTCATAGATGGAACAGACAAACAAGAACCTATTCCCACTCCCACTTGCACTTACACGCATTAACCTACACAGATATATTTATTGCAGGGTTGCCATCTCTGGTGAGGCGACAGTTGTGAGACTTTTAGGTGCCTGGTGAGAGACGAGTGAAATTTGGAGGTGGTTGTTGCGAGACGAGTGGTTGGCCAGAGACAGGAGTGAGATTTAGAGGTGATTAGTGGGAAACTGGAGTGACATTTTTTGGCTTGAGACTAGAGGGAAATTTTCCATTTTGCATGCATAGGTGTGTAGCCATTATTAAGTCTTGGAAAATGCTAGTTTGAACCCTAACTCATGGTCATTAGCAAGCATATATGCAGCCAGTTTTAAGCACGTGCAGGACCTGATGAAGCAAAACAAAAAGTAATTTATTATAGCATTGGTGGCATATCAAATAATACAAATTCTGAAAGCCCTGACACTCACAGAATTAGAAACATGAAAAAACATGTGGTTCCTGATGGTCTTTAATCATTTATAAAGGTCATTGAGTTTTAAATCATGTGTTGATATCACAGCATAAAGAATTTCTGCTCTGACTGAGCTGTGTCTATGTCACCATTTGCAGAAGGCTGTGATGCATTGTGTATTGTGACACCAGTAGCAATTTATGATACTGTTTCAGAGTTAACAGGTAACTATGCAGGAATTAATTAAACATGTATAACTCAGTAGATCTTGTTTAGTTAACAGTTAACTACTCTAATCATTAGTTCATCGGTGCCTGCTGGTTTGGAGATGCTCTGACCCAGTTGTCTAGCACCACAATCAGGCCTTTGTCAAGGCCTTTTCATGAATTAACTCTTCACTTGCTGCCTAATATATCATTCCCCATTGAAAGGGCCACTGGAACAAGATAATCAATGTTATTTACTTCACCTCTCTGTGGTTTTAATGTTGTGGCTTATCGGTGTATTTTTTTCTGCATATTTCACAAAGATAGTTGCTGACATGACTGTTTTCATCACATAGGTTGGGTGGGCATTCACTGACTTCATATTTCTTTGCATAGAGAAAAGATCCATTGTGGTCTCAGATTAACTTTGATAGAATGGCACCAATACTGCCAAAAGTGCATATCAGCTTCTGAACTACGAACTGTTAAGACGTTCCATCATCATGCAAGAGAGTTCACAATGTTTCCACGGACTCAACTTTTGCAGCAGAAATATATGGCTGCTTAGAGCCTGCTCGGGTTCCTCTTGCCGTTTAAGGATAGCTGGGAGCTCATAAAAACCAAATATGACTCAGGACAAGTTATAATAAATTACAGCTCTTGGGCAAAAGCAATTTTATTCATGAAAATAATGTATCCTATGCACTGATCCTCAAAAGTCTTTACATAAAAGGTTTAAGCTCGTTGGATTAAAGATACAAACACAAAATTGAGCATGGATAATACACAGTGTTGTCTCTTATTTAAGGCTGTAAATGTGTATTCTTGCTTTAGCACTTGTTTTTCTCCCACTGTAATCGTTTTATGCGGTTTGGAGGCACAGACAAACATAAAAAAACAATGAAACACAATAAATGTCAATAAAATCACTGCAAGCAATTTTATAGCCATGCTGAACGTAGCTTTGGGGGACTGATGGAAAAGTGATGGGTACGGTAAATAAATAAAACATCTTTGCTACTCCTTGAATACCAGGCAAAGCCCTAGGCTTTGTTTGTCCCTCCTGATAGTCCACAGTCTTTAGAGAAGCCTTGCAAACGAAGACATATCAATAGCTTAGCTTTATCAACCTATGAAGCTCTAATATGTGTAATCGAAGTGTAAAACCTCTGAGAGATATAATGCGGCAGTGATTGATCTAAGCAGTGGGAAGGTATGGGGCATATTAGAATAGAAGGAGAAAAGAAGGAGCAGCCCGGCTGGAGAAATGGCATGGCTATTAGAGGAGAAGCCTGCAGGCACTACAAAAGAACTATAGGTTCTTTTACTGACGTCAGTCCAGCCAATCAAATCCAGATGGGCTCTTTGCCCAAGGCACCAGTAACTCCTTTCTGTTTCTCAGTGTGATACAGATCCCAGTAAAGAGGTCCAAGTGTGTGAGTCCTATGAGGAATGTGTGTGTGCATGTGTATGCCATACTCGCTGACTCTCAGGCCTCAAAAATAGATGAATTTTCTAAATTCAAGCATGGGCTCTGGGCCTCTTCCTCTTAATTTTATAGGCAAATCTTTGATTTGTGCATTCATTAATAGGTCAATAGTAAATGATAAAAAAAAAAAAGTTTATTATTAAAAAACCAATTGTAACTTTGCTTCTTCAGAGGCTCTCAAATAACATTGTGAACTGGCACCAGTTGTTGTAGTTTCTTGACTTTTCATCCCACATACAAAGTAAAGATGTTTACATGTTTTTTTTTTAATACTGCATTCAGCCAGGAGAGCTTTAGGGGTGTCAAGTACTGATGTTCAACAAAATCATCACTCCAACTAATTCCAGAAGTACTGATTGGAGCTCCATCACTCCAGAGAACACAGTGCCTTCGGTCCACAGGCCACTGCTTGATAATGGGCATGGTGACACTAGGGTCTTGTGCAGCTGTTTTAATAATGCGCTTGATCTGCAATAATATTTAGGGAGGTGGTATCAGAGAACCAAAGGCTTCCCAGTGGAACATCAATCAGAGTATCACGTTGCCTCTGTTGTCTTTCCATCTTTCCATAGTTCACCCTGGTTTCTTCCCCAGGTTAAAAACTCATACATACCCAGAAATGTAATTCATAAGACCAGGCCATCTTCCTCCATTGCTCAGTGGTACAGTTCTCATGCTCATGTGCCCATTGTAGGTGCTTTTGGTGGTGGACGGTAGTGGTGGTGGATGGTAGTGGTGGTGGACGGTAGTGGTGGTGGACAGTAGTGGTGGTGGTGGACAGTGGTGGTGGTGGACGGTAGTGGTGGTGGACAGGAGTGGTGGTGGTGACCAGTGGTGGTGGTGGACAATAGTGGTGGTGGACAGTAGTGGTGGTGGACAGTAGTGGTGGTGGTGGACAGTGGTGGTGGTGGACGGTAGTGGTGGTGGACAGGAGTGGTGGTGGTGGACAGTGGTGGTGGTGGACAGTAGTGGTGGTGGACAGTAGTGGTGGTGGACAGTAGTGGTGGTGGTGGACGGTAGTGGTGGTGGACAGTAGTGGTGGTGGTGGACAGTGGTGGTGGTGGACAGTAGTGGTGGTGGACAGTAGTGGTGGTGGTGGACAGTGGTGGTGGTGGACAGTAGCCTCTTTCAACCGGATAATGCACCTCACCACATTCAAAAATTGTTCAAGAATGGTTTAAGGAGCAAAGAGTGCAAGGTGTCAACATGACTTCTAAATTTTCTGATCAAGCATCTTTGGGATGTGCTGGACAAAGTATTCTTATAAATGGAGGCCCCAAATTTATTTAAAGGACTTAAAGGTTCAGCTGTAAACATCTTGGTGGAAGATACCCCATCACACCTTCAGAGGTCTTGTGAAGTCCATGCCTTGATGGATCAGAGCTCTTGTGGTGGCACAAGGGGGAGCTATGCAATATTATGCAGGAGGTGTTAATGTTATGGCCGATTTTTGTATGTGTATGTGTGTCTGAAGAGGAAATGATTGCTGCATTCAGACACGAAGCAGAAGCAGACAGACTGATTTTCATTTCAAACTTTTCCCTGATATTACTCTGAACCCCATTTCCACATTTCTTAACTATCCGTAAGATCAGTATTATCATCCAGTTCTGGAGCACATTAAACATTAAAGACAAACTATCTGGGGCAGATTTCATAATGTGCTCTACAGCTAAACAAGACCTTATGCTTACAGCCCATTAGCATTGTGTGCAAAAATAATTTGCTTTGTTCAAATGCCTTTGAACTTCTTTACATAACTTTGCCACTGAGCATTTTTGCCTGGATATTTAATCAGTAGCACTGTTTCTCCTTAAACACAATTTGTGAATTTCAGAAAAAGTGTATAGCATATTAAGTAAAACATATTAAGGCCAGTTAGTTAGCAAGGTGTCTGGCCTGAGCCCCCGTGTTATTAAAATAGCAAACAATAAGTTTTAAGTGCCAGTCAACATGAATTACTTTAATTACTACAATTGAATGAGTCATAGTAATGTGCATTTTGTATAGCTACTCAAAGGATATCCATCAGTGGCTAAGACCAAATCTAGTTAGCTTTTATTTATTCTAGCAGTGGTTGCCCCAACCTTAATCCTGGAGTTGCTCTGCTTTGCATGTTTGGGTGTTTTCTCAGCTCTTCATTATTTCATTAATAAGCCCTTACTGAGTTGAAATGGAGCAGGTAAACACAAAAAGGTTATATGTGTAATTAATGGAACCCATAATGAATAAAGTAAAGCCCCAAAAGAGGCCGCTGGAAAAGGGCTGAGCTTCGCTGGGTCAATAGTTAGAAAAGCAGCTAAAGAGAAATTAGAGTCATGTTTAGAATCAAATTAGAATCATATTTTAATATTTCACATTAGTCTCTCTCTCTCTCTCTCTCTCTCTCTCTCTCTCTCTCTCTCTCTCTCTCTCTCTCTCTCTCTTTCTCTCTCTTTCT
>JBBIGA010118496.1:0-12185 GCA_037576975.1 Alestes dentex | reverse complement strand
TGAACAAATGATGACACAGTGAGGCAGTAATGACCAAGCAAGGAGGGTAGATTTTGTAAAGAGCACTGCTATAGGGAGCTTTAATCCCTATGAATGGAGAACAGATTGTTACATAAGATGTTTCAATTGTATTTATGTTCTAATTTCTTTCTCTAATTTTGGCATTTGAACTATGATGAATCGTTTTTTGTCCCCATTCTTTCCTTACTGCTTATGATAATGAGTGCACATGAACAGAAATGTATAGTGAATAGTCAGTGAGTGTTTATATCATATATATCAAATATATACAGTAACCACCAACTCCTCTGTGGAGTATTATGTTGAAATGTTTATATTTTGATGTATTTTCCTCAATATATTGAATCAAAGCAATGCTCTGAAAATAAGTATACTTTCTTAAGGGTTAACATGAAAAGTACACTTCATAATTTGGATACTGTTGTAAATGTTGCTGAGAAAATATTTACACTTGTAGAAATGGATATCTGTACAAACAAGATGTGAGCAAAACAGGTGCCAGTATGATCAGTTATATGCTAATTACAAAGCTGTGCCTTTGTTCATTCGTATGAATGTTCTTGGTCACACCCTGGCCGCACCAACCAGCGCAAAGAATGCATAAACCATCTTGCCTTTTTTTGGCAAATCTGCCTCAGAAATGTCAATGCGAAACAGTCCAGTCGTTGTTGATTATTACTAGAAGAGTGTTCGGTAATTTGCCTCCCATTCTGGCTAATTTGGCTGACTGACTGACACTTGGAAGAGGCTGTTGTGTTGGTGTCTTATATCTTCACTTTAACAGCACCTGATGGAGCGTTTAGCACCACACGTTTATCCTGTCACTGAATAACAATACGAAAGCTTTATGTAGCGTTAAATATGACAGATAACATGCTGCTGTCTGTTCCTCTTACCATGATAATGAGATTTCTTTTGTTCTTGATTGCAGCTGTAAACAATTTAGCATTAAAAAGGTAAATTATTGGATGTCCTGGCACTTTTTTGCTGATTTTACATGTATGTTCTTGCTGACAGCATTCAAATGTCACTTGTATGAACCTTTTTTGACAACTGACATAAACGTACAAAAGCATTTATTAAGGCTTGTTCCAACAAACACTGGATGTCACATCAGTAAGGAAGGTAGACCTTTCAAGAACTCTAACATGGTTTGAGGCAGGTGGGATCATGCTAATTGCTGGGTTAAAAGCTTCAGTTACCCTCATAACTCCAGGGGGAAAGTAAAGAACCTTTACTATCTACTATTCTCTAGGTAACCGAGAAACATCACACTCATGCTTTAAGCAGAAATGTGGAGCATAGCTTTGAGCAAACATGTGAAGTGAAGGCTAGCAGGGTAAATCTGTTTGGGTCAAATCCACAAGCTCCCTCAATCTCCTCATCCTTCCCTGGTGGGCACCCTTCTGCTCTGTAAGCAATGTCAACTGTGCTGCTTTCAGGGCTGCAAAAAAAGCATTCTGTAAGTAGCAATTCAGATGAAGTGGGGACACATTTGAGACAAAATCAGGAACACCAAGGCCTTGCAGCGCCGGGAGAGTTCTATCACTTGGAGCCAGGAGCTTGCGTTGTAGGTAAAAACTCATTCTCTCCTGATTTCCATGATGATGGAGCTGTGTGTCTCCAAGGACTGACATGGCTGAACAGCTTTTCCATTAGTCTGAAGGGGACAGTAACAGAGCAAAGCAATTCCTGTAATAATGACATAAAAACCAACGGCTAGGCACACAGACTCTGTTCTTATACGTGGCTGGAATGTGTGTGAGCGAGATGGGTAATAAAATAGTCTACACAAAATGAACAGAATGCATGAAGTAGATTTGACTGAGATACTCAGCAACCTTCTGTTTGATATGGGTGTGTGCGCACACTTCTGCTTGTGCAGAAGGACATGTGCAGGAGACACCAAGCAGGAGAGGGAAAGCCAACAAGAATGTTCTACAAGTATCTGAAGATACGTGGTGTGATCGCTTGTTTATGTAGAAATGTTAAGCTAAACACTAAATCTAGTTTTAACTATCACCGAAATCATTGTTATTTTTAAGAAGGCCATCAGTTTGAAGTTCGACTTGATTTTGATTGACTGAACGTGAATTAAATGGAAATGTTACTTGATAGGTCATAAACAGGCAAATCTCCAAAGCAGACCTACAAACCCAAAACTGAAAGGTTTCAAAACTTTGGTTTTTGGCTTTGGATTGCATGAAAGCTATACCCTCCATTCTGGGATGGACCAGTGGCATCGGTCAACCCGGCACACTAAAATATACCTGTGCTTTTCTGGTACTGTGGATAATTTGACTGTTGGTCCTAAGGCTGCATGTTATTCTTTACACAATCTTGTGGGACGTTTTATGCTCATTGAGTACCAGTTGAGGCCATATTTTGGTCTCCACGCCTCCAGACCAGGGGGAATAAGGATGCTTTAGCAGGGATTTGGCTTTGCGGAAACTGGAAGATTAGGCCATAATAAACCCTGTTCAGCATGTTGTTTATGTTAATATTGACCTTTAACTGATGAATAGCATGTATTAGAGGCCTATACTGCTGTATGATGTTCTGAAAGAGCATATTTGTAGTCGAGTCTGGTAACGTTAAATAGGACAGCTTTTTAAAAATGGTCATGCTCATGGTTGAGGGCCTTTGTTGTCATACACTGCATAATTACAGCTCCATCCCTGCTAAAGTAAACACATTTATAGAGGATGAAAGGCGGTCAGTACTTCTAGTGTCCACTCTTCTGCTTTTAGTATGGGCTCCATATAAAGAAGACAGTAATTCGCCTCAGCAAAGAGGGTACTTTTGTAAATGTGTGAGTGTGGAAAATGGAGAGAGTTTGGCTCCATTTTAAAGTGGCCGCTTCCTCAGTGTTCTTATGTGTACCGCTTCTCTGCCAGCCAAGCGGCCAAATCCTCAGCATAGGATTAACACTGGAAATGTATGTTCGTGTCCAATTAAACATGAACGGATGCTGTTGGAATAAATTCAGTAAAGTGTAGTGCCGCATGAACATATTTTTGAGTTTTCTCACCAGCTACTTTTCCACTAGTCTTTATCAGGGCTGGGCAGAAACCTTCAGAGGGGCAGATGCTCAAATGATCATGGGAAGTGGGGAGTTGCTTGGGTTTTCTCAACCGTGTTGAAACAAAACCATTTTTCAACCAGAAGGTGTCACTTTGTGAAAACGTTTTGTTGACAGGTGGGGCATACAACAACAACAACGACAAAAACAAAATATTTGTTGCTTGAGGGGGAGGGGAAAGTAACTCTTAGACAAAATTACAATTACAACTGTGATTACAGTAAAAAATACAGTAAACATTACACATGTGTGATTACATAAGATGCACTATTGTAATCCATCTGCAACAGTGGCTACATCATGGCAAGTACACTATTATTACATGTGTTATTAACTTGGAATAACAAGTTTATTACGAACACAATCTAAAGTGGGACCTAACTATCTAACTTAGGCTTTATTGAACAAATAGCAAGATGTAAATAAAGGATTACCTAAAATTGACTTGCATTATTTGAATGTCTTAGGTAATGCTCTAGGTAACTATATACAGCACTACTGACTTATTTCCTGGTTGTTTTCACCAGTGCCCTGTTGCTTGTCAAAACACTTAATGCTCTATGTTTGCCTGCCATGCTTAGCTGATAACTTTTAGCAGCCAAAGTGCTTGTCTGTGATGGAGTAGGCCTACCTATATATTTGTGCTGATTATACTGTATTTATGCACCATATCATCATACAGTTGTGTGGTTGCTGGGTGAGTAGGAGGCATATGAATGCTGAAAACAGTAGAGAATCACAGCCTTCATGCACTGTGGCAGCGTTTCTAAGGCTGTCTCATGGTGTCACATATTTATTCAGTGGTCTGGCATCTTTGTGTGGAAGCATCATTATTGTGAGAGAAGAGGATAGAGTAAAAGCGGCTTCTGGTGGCCCAGCTGTCGACAGAAAAGAACACCAGGAGTAAACAACCATTCTATAAGAGCTATCTGTAAGGCAGGGCAAGTTTTCAAATTGATTTAAATATGTGATGTAATTATAATACAGGAAAAATCAAAATAATGATTGCAGAAATATTATGGAACACTTCTAAAACATGTTCCATGGGACCTTATCCATTTCCTGGCATCCTCCACAAAATCTCCATTGTTATTCACTTTTTAGTATCACCGTATGTGCAAAGAAAAAGTTTAATTGATCTTTGGCTGAGTGAATTTTTGCCTGACATTAATGAACAGCTATTGAGTTCTGTATTATGAACATGATTGTCTTGAATTTGACTGTGAGGGAATAATTGTCTATTCTAATAAGCTGAAAGAGTTTTCTTCAACCTAACAGTAGTAAAAGGCAAAACTAAAAAAGTAAGCAAAGTTAATACTTTCTGCTGAGATGTAGAATTGTCATATGAGAAGACTAGCGCAAATTATGCATGCAGGGTGCAAATTGTACTTACTGTGCAATGGAAAGCATTGTTTGATAAAGTAGATATTTCTCCCCGGCAGCTGGCTGACTCGCCAGAGAATCCTTGGAAACATTTATAACATTTTGGAGTCTACTATTTGGTTCCTTACATTGGAATTTCTCTAATAAGCAAATGTAAAAGCCTGTTTCCATTTAAGCTTTTTTCTGAAGCTCAGTGTAATTTTAAAGTGTATTATGCTTTTTAGGAAAGAAGCAGCTTTTCAGAAATGTGGGCCTTAATGAACAAGCTGAGGGCAAAAGTGGCAAGAAAAGGAAAGGAAATAAGGCTAATGTGAACAAACTGAACTTGATGTGGAACATCCAGATACCAAGACAATTTAATAGTCCAACCTAAAGAAATGAATGTTCTCTAGGTCATGTTTCCTTAACTTTATGGAGAAAAATCTCTATATGTAATTGCTATCTTATCATCTGATTTGGCTGAAGTATACCAATATATATCAATTGCATTCCAAAGGAATTTAATGCCATATTTAAAGATAATTGTGTGTAATGTAATAAAATTGCATTGGGCCTAGAATAGAGTCCTGTGGTGACACCACACTTGACTTTTGCATGTACAGAAAAAATACTCGAAATGTGTCAACTGTGAGATCAAGAAGTCCAAGCAATGAAACATGGCATGGTTGGACAGTAACAGATTGTCCGGTGTATTCAGTAGTAACAGAGGAAAAGACCTGACCAAGGGTTGTCAAAGAGCTCCTGTTCTTGTGCCAGGGTGAATGCAAGACGAAAAAGGTCCTGGAGCTGTGGGAAGTCATCAGCCAACACCTCAAAGAGTGACTGCCACAAGGGCTTACACTGTTGGCAGCAGAAGTACAGTGTCCATTTTCTTCCTTCAGGAAGAATCGCCCTTCTTTACTCTCCCAGTAGAAACTTTTGTGGAGTAGTAAGCCTATTAGAAAGGCCTTTTCACGGAATTAGTCTCAAGCAGATATAGAACCACCGTTTTTGGACTTCAAAAGCATTATATTTTGTGATTACCCACAACAGTCATACTAAACATTAATTATTTTTCTGTAATAAATTAGATATAGATTTTGAATGTGAAGAACAAATTCTCCATTAATTACGGAGACGGTGTTGGGCCGTAAATAAACCTGTATAATTATGAGCAGGGATTTCATTATGATCTGTTATGCTGGGGGGTGGTGGCGTGGATTCAGATATGGGCATGTGGAGGGGAAGTGATTGGGGGGTAATCTTTTGGTGGTGGGTGGGTGAATGTTATTTTATGTTAAGAGGTTTTACAAGTCATATTCATGCACATATTCAGTCATATTCATACAAAAGCGTGAAACCTTCAAACCTCAAGTATGAATTATGCATTTGTTTTCACTTTCTTTATTTTACTATTAGAAGCTGTTGTTCAGTGATTTTTAAAAAGGAACCTCATCATGTGTCAAGGGCTTGTTCTTTATCAAAAGATTTTGTAGCTGCCCAAAAGTTCAAATCTCCTGGGCATCAGTATGATTCCAACTTTCACACCCGCTCTAAACTTAGAGCTTGTTTATGCCAGTGTGGTAAATTACATAGTGACCAGAGGAGAGGGCTAAGATTCTTAGGCCAATTCACACAGACACCAATTTTCATGGACAAAAACAACCCCAAAAACAATTATGAGTACACTTATTAATGCCATTCAAATGAAGAGACAGCTTGATATTCAGATGTATACATTGACCAATTGATTGACCAATTAGCCTTCCACTGTTATTGTTGCTTTCCAAAGAATTGATGCCTCAGCTTGAAGTCATCTTGACCATGGACACTGTACATGACAGTTAAATGATGGTCATAATTTGACCAATTGCCCAACCAATTAGAGGTCCATCATTATGGTTGCAGTTCAAACAATTGGTGGCTTGTCTTGAAGTTGTGACCATGACTTAACCGTGTTCTGCTACTTTCTGGCCATGACTTAATTATCTCAGAATTTATTATTTCATGTCCAGCACTCAAGCACCTTTTTCCATTTTCCCTTTTGCTGTCATGATTCTTAAACTGTCTGCCCAGGTTCTAAAAACAGACTGTTTAGTGGATGGATAATTTGTTATGCCAACATGCTCATGGTTGTTCACAAAATAGATCTTCACATGAGCCCCAGTCTGTGCATGTCAGGACAAATCTCCCATCGCTCGTTCTCTGAGAGAAGATGAGTGTTGAAGGCTTTATGAATATGGATGTGCGTAGGGTTACAGTCTATGACTGTCAAAGAGGAATTTCTCGCCGGCAGAGGGACAAAAAGTTCTTTTTTTTTATTCCTTCGCTGTCTGAAGTGTCTCTTTCCATTTGTGGTTCACCTTGCTAGTCTGATGTGTTTTTCTCAGCCTGCCCAGTGTCTCCTAATTGCTGCTTTTTGAGGAGCTCAACCTGAATATCAATGCAGCTACTGTTTTGAAATCTCAGATCAAGGTAGATAATTCTGCTCTTGAAGGATTCTTTTATTATTAAAAATATATACATGATTTATTGAAGGTTTATCTTGCACTTTTGCATTCCCAGTGCGATGTTGAAGGAAAAGGATGAAGCTGCAATAGAGGGCAGCCAATGGGTAATACAGTATACCCTTGCAAAGTCGCGATTCAGAGTTCGCAGCCTCAGAAGTTCACTGATTTTTTTCTTAGAACCTAACTAGTCACTTTTTGCGGAAATCCCGGCAAATTTGCAGAAACCGCAAATATCCTCCGCTTTTTTTTTTTTTTGCTTTTTGTAGCAATGTAAAATTTTTCATGCATTGGAGCGTAACCCCCGCGAGTTTCAGAGAGGCGTCTGTAAATATATCATGTATAAAATCTAATTAATTATGATGAATTATGAATTATTTTTTTCACCCACAAAAATGTAAAAAAAAATAAAAAAAAACATTTGGGCCCTTTAAAAACACCGCTGAAGGATGATTCCTGCTGTTCAGTAATGCTACTAATGCTTCCAGAATTTGTGGATCATCCATGATGGCTCACACTACACAAGAAATGCTTAACAAGTTATATACAGTTCCTTTTACATAATTCATAATTGAGAATGTCACATGCCAAAGTCATTTGAAGTAATGACATCAGACATTACAGTATCTGTCATGGCAGTTACCTGTAGTGGCACTGTGACGGTTATATTAATCTGTCATGACATGTCATAAACATTTTATTTCATAGAATTTTATTTAAATGAGTTGGTGTAAAACCAGCAGTGACTGATATAATCTCAAAACCCACCTTATTTGTTTTGATGTGATCTGAAGAAAGATAAATATAAAATGTTTTCTTTTGGGACCCAATTATCCTGCATTGCTGGACCGATAAGATATGTGAGTCCAGCGTAGGCTCTCAGGATTACTCTGTAGCTGATGGCTGGGAGGGATGATCCTGATCAAAGGAGAGATTCATGGAATGCTGTTCGAACTTAGCGCTACAGTTGATTGAACACACAGAACAAGACAACATGACATTAAATATGCACTACACAGTAGTACATGATGGCTTGTTTGCATTTTGTATTATAACTTTAGAGGGCCACACTTTATTTTGATAGGCCTTTATAGATGATTTGCAGTTTCTTTACTTGTTAATAGACTATCGAGAACTAATCTTGTTGATTATCATCTGCATTGTGGTTGGGATTATGATTTGATTTAAGTTTTGGGTAAAGGTTAGGATGTAGATTGAATAGAATCTTTTACGCTCAGATTCAGGTACACTGAACAAGTATTTAGTTGAATATTAGTTATAGCCAAAGTGGGTATCTACCAAGTATCTACAGTGGGTCATCCACTCATTATATTTGCTACTTTCATCAGTTTCAGTAAAGTGTTCCCCACACTATTGCTGCATTGCTCATTATGCAGCTTGTGCTTGCTTTATGGATTTTCAGATGACATTCGGTTGCAGTGTCACATTTGGACATATATGTTTGCATACTTGCACAGGGGATCAAACCTGCCATTGTCTTGCAAATTTTAGTGCACAATTAAGATTAGAATATTCATGGAGATACCTTTTGCACAGACAATACTTACGTATTTCTATTTACATATTTATAGGCCACATCAACAGTAATTCTGTATATATATATATGTATATGGTTCTATTTGCATGTCATTAACAGAGACTTTTTACTGCAGCACTGGCAGCGAGTGTTAAGTATTAATGACTGTTTGTCCCCTAATGGAAGGTGAAATGGCTCTTACGTGCTACTGCATACATTTTGGGCCCTCAAAAGCGCATGAAGCTGGTTGCTGGAATAACGAGCTGTCATTTGGGAAACTCAGCTGCTCTGTTGCTTGTCGTATGTTAAATATGATCAGCGCTTAACCTTCTTCTTTTCCAGTTTGAACCCATTTGCCCCTCTCCATTCTCTCACTCTGTGCATGCAGCATAATGATTGTAAATACAGGAGGTTGTCTAAATATATCTCGAGGCTCTGGCACCCAGTAAGATGAGCTGAGCAAATACTAAAATAGAACAGTAGAACTATTTATCCATACTTGCTGATGATATGACTTTGATCACCATTTACATGGTACATCATGCCATGTAATGTTTAGAAATGGCACCAGTCAGGCTGGTATTGTGTGAAAAAATGAACTGATCCGACCCTATTCTGCAGTATGTAGTTTTACATCTGATAGTTATATTTAGTTTGTAGTTGTACATGTTACTTTTAAATGCTGTTTTTTGTTTTTTAACGTTAAAAGTTCTCAGATATTTCTCATTGTTTGACAGTTTTTACTTGTGTAGTTATTTATTTGCAATTTTGTACAGTCAAAACACCCTTGTAATTTTGTTATTTTAAAATGCTGTTTGTTTCTATAATAAACATTTTTTAACTCGGATTTCTCTCATTATTTAGATCAAGGGTCTCAAACCTGTCCAGAAAGGGCCGCTGTGGGTGCAGCTTTTCGTTCCAACCAAGACGAAGCCACACCTGAGTAACTGAAAACCAAGACCAACTGATTACAGAGGTGGAATCAGGTGGGCCTCCTGCTTGGTTGGATTGAAAACCTGCACCCACAGCGGCCCTTTCTGGACAGGTTTGAGAACCCTGATTTAGATCATTGTTTTTTCCCCACAATACGTTTTCTTTATTATATATTTATTTATTTATGCAATTTATACAGTCAAAAGTTTGATCAAACGTGTCTAATGACGTATTGCTCATTTACATTTTTTTTTACTTTTTCTTTTTACTAAGAAGACGCTTAAATGTGACATTTATTTGCATATTTTAGTGCAACACTTCCATTCATCTTTAACATGGATGAGAAATAAAACATTAAATATATACTATAACTTTTATAACCCCCTCAAATATCTTAAAATCAGCAAAATTATGTACTTAAAATGTGCAGAACTATGTCTTCTATAGGTTACAGAACAACACGGCATGACTTTTGACCAACTATAGCAACAGCTAAGAATGCACAAAGGCCAGCAAGTAAACAAACAAACAAACAAATAAATAAGCAAACAAACATTGACTTCTGGGCAAAAATAAATGAAATGACTCAAAATGAATTAACAGCTTTGGCTGATGTCCACTGCATTCAAAGAGCTTGACAGACCTTACCTCTGCTTTTCTTATAAATTCACTATCAGCGTGATGCCTCATTAGCAGGCAATTTTTTTCAGCCAATTGGTGCTACGCCTGTACCAAACGACCCTGTGGGTGATATTGCAGGCTTGCATATCAGCACGTCTCCAAAACGCCCCATTTCCACATCACTTTACATTAAAAGGAAGTTGCGAGTCATTATTCCATGCCTGTCTGGGCCAATTTGACAACTCCTAGAAGCCGATGTTGCGAGAGTTGGCGACTGCTATAATAACCCAAATTGGTCCTGAAGCAGTTGAAAATGAGGCTTTTGTTCACTAATGAATTTTAAGGCAGCTCGTTTTTTAACTTAAGTTAAAAGACTTGCATTACAATATGTCTAGCTATCATGTGAGCTGTCCAACCATCAATACAAAAAAATACTTAAACCCCAGTGATGTAAACACAGGCACACCTTCCCGCATCCTGTTTGGCCATCTGAGGAGTCCTGAGAGATTATGGCCCTACGCAGCTGTTAATCATAGAATCTTATTTTAAACTGAAATGAGGGTTTGTTATAATCATCACAGTTTACTCAAATAGTGTTTGGCTTTGAATGGTATTCTTAAAGCAAGAATGATGATACTACAACATGTTTTGAGGGGGTTAGGAAGCAAAACACATCCCTTTCATCCTGCTGTTCTGTGCTGTTGCGAGCGAATGGCTAGACTACTCTCATGACTATTAAGTAAAGGGCACTCATTGCCTTCTAACGTACAAAAATGTTAAGAGTTTGTGTCTCTGCTGCTAATACTGGATTGAAGAAAATACAGAATAACTGATACAGCATGTATGTTTAATTCTAAGAACCACTGAATATTGTCTGTTTTAATTATGACAGCTGGTGGCCTAGTGGTTAGGGAGTTGCCCCTGCAATCAGAAGGTTGAGGGTGTGAATCCCAACTGCTAGTGTCATCACTGAGGAACACTTGAGCAAAGTACTTTCCCCACACACTACTCCCTAGGCACCCCTCATTGGTGGCAGCCCCCTGCTTCACTTGGGTTGAATGCAGAGAAAATAATTTCACATTGTTCACACTGTGTTGTGTTCACATTTGACTATAAGGGGATACTTTAAACATTTGAGTAAACATGTCATGACAGTTCACTCATGATTTTACCTCTCTGGCTTCTTTACACCTTCATTTCTTAGTGTCACATAGGTGTGTCACAGACTCCTTTCCATTAAAGTGTACCGTCACAACAGTGATTTGGAACGTTCAACAATTAACACTCCTGTGTATTCTAACTGCTGATGTAACACTGCAAGTTAATGCCGATTCAAGATTACAGTTGATATGCCATTATCTTTACACTCAGAAGTTTTATGTTTATACTTTTTTTTTTACATTTGACTGTCAATTGATTACTAAATCACACTAAACTCAGGCTGTTTCAAAACAACTGTTGAACCAGTTGTCAGATGGAGTGGGCACTGTTCAGGACACTTGAACACAACACATTCAACAAAGAAATGCAGACTCACTGTATGATGATCAACACTGTACAACAAATCTTTCATTTTGTGCAATTATTGAGCACATTTGACATGCGTCAAAGCAATACCGGCAAATGACCCTGCCAGGCTGTTGTTTTCATTACACACCTTTAGAATCTGTTTTGAACATTTATCTTCTGCCATATTCATTCATAACTACTTTTTCATTGTAACCATAGCAACCACAGCTTGTGCTGTTATTCAACAAACATGATCGTCCTGTCAAACGAGTCAAAGTCAAATGGGTGACTCCAGCATTGGAGCTAACCTTGTCTCACTGATGAGATGTTTAGAACAATAGCATCTTTAAAAAAAAATGGATAAACTCACAATGTCAGACATTAGGGGCAGCTGGTAGCCTAGTGGTTAGGGCGTTCGCCCTGTGATCAGGAAGTCATGGGTTTGATTCCCAAGACTGCTAAACACCTCTGAGGTACGCTGAGCAAGGTACCGTCCCCACACACTGCTCCCCGGGCGCTGTGTTCCTGGCTGCCTGCTGCTTTTCTTGGTGAATGGGTGAAATATTTACATTTACATTTACGGCATTTAGCTGACGCTCTTATCCAGAGCGAC
>JBBIGA010118478.1:0-21545 GCA_037576975.1 Alestes dentex | reverse complement strand
ACTTAGTGGAGAGAAATTCAAATATTTAAGCTAACACACACAACAGCTCACAATGTATTGTTTCTTTGATAGAATTCCAGTGTTATTTTATGTTTAAGACTTTCACGCCGTATGGTGTTACACTTCGATAGTAATGAATTGTAGTGTGTTTCACTAGCCAATCAGAAAATGAACTGCAGAGTTTATGTGTATATGAGGTAATGTGTATATGAAAAAACTGTATATCTGATAAACTATATATCTTTTGACTGTTGCAAAATGTTTAGACTTCCATTAGCTCTGAATATCCCAGAATACCTGACGTTTTCCAAGATTACTCCGATTTTTTTGTACAAACTGTTTTTCCTTTGATATCTCTGACTTTAGCTGAACTTCTTAAATTGTGGTGTAACCCAGCATGACCTTTGACCACACCGTGCACAGCAATCCATTGGACATGTAAAGGACATTACCCAAAAAGGAAAGAAAAACAAGAGTTCGATGATTTCTTACATATACTATTTTGGACGGTAGGAAAATACACAGACAAAGCAAATAAAAGTGCTCTACACTGGGCTTCCAGCAATCGCTCGAGCACCACAGTCTTGTGGCAATCTTACTGCGTCCAAGAACATGACTCACACATCCAGAATATATCCAAGAATATGACCCACAGGTCCAAGTGAGTTTAGGCATCTGAACTGTAAACTCGCACTTATCTCAAAACTCTGTGTCAGTTCAGAAAGGATACCGCACTTTAAATATGACACTGTATATTCGAAAGGAAAATAAAGCATGGGCAATACATGGAACTGAAACACATCTGAAAGGAATATTCAGCTTGGATTTGCTATCAGAATGAACCGAACAACCAGGGCTCTGTACTGATCCTGCACAGTGTCAGTAAGTTTCCACAGAACTTTGCACGGCTGTGTTTCTGCAGCTTGTGGTCACACATGCCCTCTACTGGTATCACATGAGAAAACCAAAGGAACCAAACCAACAGGCCTCATAGAAGTGAAATAAAGTCAAGTGGGCCCTTACAGTCACACATGAACGCACCACAGCACAGCACACAGTGTGAACAATGTGAAATTCTTTCTCTGCATGTAACCAGTTCACCAAGTGAAGCAGCGGGCAGCCATTAGCGCGACACCCAGGGAGCAGTGTGTGGGGTACCTTGCTCAGGGGTACCTCTGTGGTGCCACTTGCAGTCCTGCAAATCGAACCCACAACCTTCTGATCACAGGGGCAACTCCCTAACCACCAGGCCACCAGCTCAGAATTAAAGTGCCCGTATTGTTTTTTTTTGTTTTTTTTTTTTATTAAAAGGTTTGTAAATACCATACATGTTAAAAATGTTAAGTTCCCAATCCATACAGTGTACTAGTATATGAAAGAAACAGCCCTTCTTGAATAGATCAATTTTATGATGTCACAAAAACTAATACGCTTACATGCAGCAATCAACCATAACATTAAAACCACCTGACTTACCTTTTGCAGGCCTGCTTTATGCCGTCAAAACCAGGTCTGACCTGTCTAGACAAGGACTCTGGAGGTGTGCTGGCATATTTGGTAGCAAGATCTTTTAAGTCTTAAACGTTGCATCATGAGGCCTCCAGGGACCAGACTAGTCTGTCCAGCACATCCCACAAATGCTTGATCAAATCAAGAGACCTGGAATTTGCAGGCAAGTCAACACCTTGAATTCTTTGCCATGTTCCTCAAACAATTCCTGAACAATTTTTGGAGTCTGGCAGGACGCATTATACTGCTGACAGAGGCCACCCTCAATTAAAGAATAAACTGCCAGCAAGAGTTGTACTTGGTCAGCAACAGTGTAAAGGTAGGTGGTATGTGTAAAAGTAACACCCAAGGTTTCCCAGCAGAGCAGTGTCCAGAAGATCACACTGCCTCTGGCTTCCTCTCATAAAGCATCCTGGTGTCATCCCTTCCCCAGGCAAGTGACGCACATGCACTTGGCCACCCGCACAATGGAAAAAATGTGATTCATGAAAGCAGGCCACCTTCCTCTATTGTTCCATGGTCCACATTTCTGATTCTCACATGCTAAGTGCAGGTACAAGGACAGGGTTCAGGATGAGCACTCGTCTCTGGCTGCTCAGCCTCATACGCAGTAAGTTGTGATGCATTGCGTGTTCTCACACCTTTCTATCATATCCAGCAGTAGCTATTTGAGCAATTTATGCTACAGTGGCTCTTCTGTGGGATCAGACCAGATGAGCAAGCCCTCACTTTCCACCCACATCAATAAGCCTGTCTCCAGTTCACCAGTTGTCCTTCCTTGGAGCACTTCTGGTAGGCACTAACCACTCTATACCAGGAAAACCCCACAAGACCTGTCTATTTGGAGACACTTGGATCCAGTCATCTAGCCATCACAATTTGGCCCTTGTCAAAGTCATTCAGGTCCTTACAGTTGCTCATTTTTCCTTGTTTTCAAAACATCAACTTCAACAACTGACTGTCACTTGCAGCCTAATAATATATCCCACCCCTTGACAGGTGCTGCTGTAATGAGATCATTAATATCACTTCACCTGTCAGTGGTTTTAATGTTGTAGCTGATCAGTGTTTATCCACACTGACAAAACAGTCATTTAGTGGTGGCAAATAAAATATATCACATCGGTATAACTCTGGCCAACATATTTTATTTGTCTGCAGATGTACTTTCAGTGTTCTTAAACTCACTGAATTAGTTCAGAACAGAGCACATTTGCACATATCGGTCTTAAAGGTACAGAATGCTACAGAATGCTGCTTTGAACTTATCTTTATTAAACTGTTTATACATGTGTGTGTGTGTGTGTGTGTGTGTATGCATCTGTTTTTAAAAAAAAACACTGTATATATATATATATATATATATATATACATATATATGTTTTCTTTTATAAAAGCAAACTTAATCATCACAAAAATCTGTGTTATGAATTTTGCAAAAATGAATAGCTAATGTAAAGATAAACTGGTATCTAAACTCACACATGCTCAACTATAAGTATTTTACATTTTGACAATACTGGGTGCGTTAGTGTCTGAGCTATGAACTCCCGTTACTCTTCTACACAAATCATGCATTTCCTAAACTGCTGACTGTTCTGTAAAGTGTGTGTTTTAGGCCAGAGTTATGCAAGATCACTGAAAAGAAAGTAACCTGCCTCACTGAAAAGAAGTAAACTTCTAATCATAGGTTAACAGAGCAATAATCAGCATGTTACATTTTGTTGACTCAGCACTCAGCACTTAAATTTAAATTTAAATTATTTTTTATTAATTAAAATAACAGCTGCCCATTTTTAGGAGCAAAACATCACATCCTTTTACAGTGTTTCTCTCACGAAACTGCACGGCTCTTGAAGAGTAAGAAAGTATAGATGAGTTTGTGCGTATACAATATGTTCGTTTCACACAGAATGGATAACAGTGATCAGCATTTCTGTAGCTTTGCTCGGGGGTGGAACCCAGTCAAAGCACAACTCAGCACTATACACACAGGGACTCTGGAGGCAGGAGTCCCAGTCCGACATGCTGCTGAGGCCAGGAGGCATGTAAGGATGTAGCTGGCTGTCGATTTAGTTAGTTTGAATTAAAAATTAAGCTCAATTGTAAGAAAACTCTAGGAATATTAGCACTGTGTGCTGTTGTTCATTGTTTTTATTTCTTTATGTAATTGTTTTATCTATTTAATCCTTTACATAGAATGGATTGAACTGAGAACTATCGATTAATTAAGGGAATATTTAACCCTTAGAATGGACTACAATTAATGTAGTCACATATTTGTATGATTAATTCCGTTTACATTCAATTTACATTCTACATGGGCAGGTTGGAGGCAGCACGTCCCACCTTTTAAAAAATGTGAGGTGTTTTTCTTTCTGGAGTGAAAAAATGATTTAGAACGAAAATATACCAAGTGGTTGCACGCCAATGAAATATATCATATCAGCACAGTTATTTTCATTAAGTTTCATCTTTGTGGCAAGAATCGTGTTGATGTAGCGCATTTTATTATTTTATATTTACACATTTTACAATTTGACACATTTTAACCCTGTAAATGCTAAATGTCATGCTCACAGAAATGATGTTCTTATCACACGCAAAACATGAAAAAAAATTATCTCCACTTTCACTCCAGTCTTGCACATCTCCTTTAATTGTGAACCTTTTTTTTTCAGTATAGAAGGTGAAATTCATCTTAAGTCTGGACTAAACTGTGTGGTTAGAGGGGAGTCATCGCTGAAAATGCTTTTTGCTCCAGGACTGGGTTCACTCGGGGTGTAAAAGAGGTCCCAAGTCTTCCAGAAAGCTTCATTTTTTCAAAGACCCAGTGCCATGACAGACTTGTATAAAGAAAAATAAATAAATAAAAAATCAAATAAACACTTCCCCCCAAACCAAAGAGATCCAGGCCAAATCGAACCCCGGGCCAAGACTTCACTCCTGTGTCTCACAGAAGAGCAACTTTTCTCTCACTGCACCTCCTTCTGAATGCTCACTTTTTTCCCTTTTCGGGGCATTTGTAGTGCATTACGGTGCCCTTTGGGGTGATCTGAGTGTTTCCACTACAAACAATTGGTTTAAATCAGGCAGGCTTGGTCTGACCGGAGACGTGTTACGCTGTAAACAGTGTCATCTCTACACCAGGACACTTTACTGAGGGAATCACTTGAGAGCTACATTAATACAATGTAAACTATGTGCTTTGCTATTTATGGACTAAACAAAAGACTCAGTTCCTCACAGACATACTTTGCCACTGATAACAGTTATGTGCTAATCAGAGCATTTCTAATAGGGAGCAATTAAAAATAACACCCCTGTCTGCAGAGCATTTGTGCTTGTTCACTTTAACTCGTTTAAATCCGACACTAGTTGGACGAGAGTGTGGAACTGGGGCTTTCCGTGTGCTGCCATGTTTCCTACCACCATATAAAAGAAGCCTCGTGCTGCTTTTATTGTTGGATGCACTGCGATACTCACTGTATGCTGTATGGACACATTCAGAAACATTATGGAAGCACTTACTAAACTGTTGCATAAGAGGAACAGTAAGAGGCCACTGAAACGTGAGGTATATTCCTGCTTGTTCAGCTAGTAGTTTGTCTCCCAAACAGAAAAAAAAACAAAACAAAACTGCTACATCAACATGCTTTTAATATATTGTGCATACTGGAACGGCATTATGCTGCAGTGTAATCGCAGTATGGTATTTCGTCCATGTATTACTGTGTATTGCCCTGGTCTAATTGAGGAATCCCTCTACATTCATAAAGACCTCCAGTCAGCAGGCCCTCCCGCCGCATCTCCCTGCAAACCATTTGCATAACGCCGAAGTTTAATTTATCATGATCCAAGCCCCCTCTGGGGCCGAACTAATAGCTATTAGAAAATGATTACTCTGCAGTAATTTGGCAGTGATTATGCTGTAATAAGCTAATGTACCTGCTCCTCCTAACAGCAGGCCCAAGGACTCTTATTAGGCACAGATAAGTTAGCACGCGTCATGTCGTATTGACCATGTTCATGAAGCTCATATTAAAGCGGTTAGCACTGCAAATGAAATCGCCGGGCCAATTAAGATGCCTTGATACGAGGCGACTGATGCGTATTTCCTCAGGAGAATGAAAAACAGCGAAAGGGCTTGCGGTCTCATGCAGTGCGAAATGTGTGTTGCCAAATCAGGCAGGAATAAAACACATCAGCACCGCTTTGACCAAACAGAAGTAAACTGAGAGACAGAACTGTGCTGATAAGATCTGCTGGTAAAGTTGAGGCTTCACATTCACTTTTGGCCCCCAATTTTGGGCCTGTATAGATGGTTTGACAAAGCCACACATACACACACAACCAATCACCTTTTATCACCAAAATGACATCATTTACAAGTGTATTCCAGAGTCTGGAGCAGTTTTTGCCCATGCGTGCCCTGCCAGGGTGAGTAATCATTGCTTCGTTTTTATGGAAAAAGCAAGAACCGTATTTTGGATTTTTTTTTTTTTTTCACATGCAGGCCCGGCCTATATTTATTATAAAACAAATATAATTTATAGTCATATGCAAAATATGGTGGTGTTGGGTAAAATGACATGTTTTGTTGATCGAAAATAAGTACACACTCCCAACAGAGAACACGTTTTCACGGACAATTACTGTTTATTTGCAGTGTTTCCAAACTGGAAAAAAGTATGGCCCACTTCAGATTTGATGTTTTTTCCCCAATATTTTAACCTTAGTAATTAGAAATTATGCAGAAATTTTGAAGGAAAAAAAAAATATATTGGAATGTGTTCCCAGCTGAAAAGGCGTTAACTTAAGAACTAATGACTCTCCGGTAATATTACTATTTTTATCTCCAGTAATATTCCTGTGGCTCTACTAGTCTAGCATCCCACAGTAAACTATAGTAACTGAACTTACAATAAGATTATATTACCGTATTACTGTATATCTTTTTCTATTAGACCAGTGATATCTAGCTACAAATTTGAGGTGTTTAATCCCTGGCCTAATAGAAAAAGGTATACAGTGATACCATCATATACAGTAAATACAGTAATTAAATATGGAACAGCATCATATCAGAACCTGTGTTCTTTGGTGTGTTTGTTTATCAAAAAAATCCACACCTCTTAAGTGAGGCTGGACACACTATTTTAATGTGGCTAATGATCAATACAAGCTTGCAGCTCAATCAGGTAATGTTTATTTTACTGTTAGCAACATTAGTTTTGACTGAACTATTCCTTTAAATGCACAAAGAAATAATCCATGTTCCTGTACTGAGCTGAGTTCCATAAAACCTAAAATACATAAAAAAAAACGAATAAAACTCGCATGCACAGTCCAACCTCGAGCAAGAGAGGAATAAATTATCACTTTGCCTGAAAAAGAGGGTTTTTGTCGGCTAGGTTTTACCTTATCCACTAAAATGATCTAAATGAGGCAGTTTCTAACACGTCCATGTAACATGTACTGTGCCCTTTCAGTCTGGAAGCTTTCAAAGCTTACAGTAGCATTTCATGGGAGAAAGCAAGAAAACAATGTGGCAGAATGTGTGTTTGCCACATGAGAAAGGAACTGGGCATTAGAGGGAGTTCACTGAGATCATTGTTGCATTTCTAAAAGGATATTTGCGATATTTAGCCACTTAATGATAGATGTTTTCAGGGTTGCTGCAATCTGGGGTTAAGACGGAGCTCAATTCTGGACGTTTCATGTGTCAGAATGTCTATTGATTACATACCGCAAAAATGAGCCCAAAAACAGAGATTGCAAAGAAGTGTGTGCTTTTGCAAAATAGGGCTCTTATTAAACAGATTCCAAAAAGATCCCAAATGTTTTAACAAAATACACAGTAAAATCTCAGGATTTCTGAAAAAATGTAAGTAAATGAATAATTCTATAGTCTACTTCTCATTTGAGTTTAAATCATTGTCATTAAGTGCATTATTATCTTATTATCACGCGCAGTAGTCTATCAATGTGCAATATCATGCAGTTTTCTTATTGGGTGCTAAAACATTATCATTATGTGCATAATGTTATCATGTGCAATAGTCTTACCAAGTGCAATATCACGCGCAGTTTTCTTATTTGGGTGCTAAATCATGTAATATCTTACCATCATTATGTGCAATAGTCTTGCAATGTTAAATATCACTACTCATGTCAACATTACTTCAATACTACTGTGGGCAATAACATACTCCTAACCACCATTTGTGTTCATTTAACTATACGTTACTGATCTATAGCATTCATACCCTGATTTGTGTATATAGTACTGTTGATTTCATTTCAAGTTTTTCTGCAGAGATTTTAATTGATTTATTCAGACTTCATATTTTATATTCTTGTTGTCTCTGTGTCTCTGTGCAGTCGCAACATGAGCATTCTGATTCTGATTCTGATTCTGATTCTGATTCTGATTCTGATAGCCCTGCCCACTTTACTCTGAAAGGAAAGCTTTCAGATACACAGTGTTAATCACTGACGGGGGAAAGGACAGTGCAGTTTAAAATGTCCATACACTGTTTTAAACCTTAGATCATTATATCAGCTTTTCAGTACTGTATTGAAATTGTTACACCCGTTTCTGATCATGCTGTATGGTCTACAGCAGGGGTCCCCAACCACCGGGCCGCGGACCGGTATCAGTCCGTGAGCCATTTGGTCCCGGGCTGCACAGAGAGACAGAATAAAAAATATTTTATTGATTATCAGAGTCTGAAAGATCTTTCATTTTGAAAAAAAAAACCCACTCATCTCGGTCATGTGATACCGTACATCCACAATTTTGCCCACAAGCTAGCAAAAAGGATTAAAACCCCTCTTTTTTTTTATTGTTTTACATGCTCTGGAACACAGTGGTGATATGATGAAGGTAGGATTCGAACCTCTGACCTCTTGGTCCGCAGGCAAGCATCCTACCCACTAGCCCCACTAATACATTCAAAAAGATCAATATGGTTATTAATTAAACTCTAAGAACATCCACACACTTTCTGAGCCCCGAATATAGACTTAATCCAAAATATCCAGCTCAACACAAGTCACAGTTCCTTATTGCAGGCACGTCGGTGCAACTTAGAGGCGAGCGGTCGTGGAAAAGGGAGCACTGGCTCCCTCTAGTGTTCAAAAACACACATGATTATTCCCCCAAGCCTGTGCCTGTAGTCTGTACTGCACTGGATTCTGAGGTCAGTGAGTTCACACAAATATGACTGAATGTCTACAAAACAGTGCTTCATAACTGATGTCCTGAAAAACTATACATATATTAACACAGAGTAAAAAGGATAGCCTACAGAATCATCGTAGCAAAAAAGGGATCTAAATAATACCAAAAAAGGTTCTTTGACAACAGTTAAACCCTTTTGGTACAGTATAAAACCATTTTAAATAAACATGTATAACATGTTTCACAGCCATGTTGAAGCCATGGCTATAACTAGTCATGTTCTACTTGAAATATAGGAACAAGGAACTTTCACTAGACAAAATCACTTAAAAAATGAAAACATCTAAAAAAATTTAGACGTTTAGATCATATTATTGTCACTGAAAAGATATCATGTTATATAATGAAAAGATATAATGTTAAGCATGCACTGAGTGTTCAGGCACTGAGGCACTTTTAATTTTCCCAGAACTGCTCCAGCCTGTACGCCCTGAGTGGAGTTTGTGTGTGCAGACAGGCCAACACAAATCCAGAGAGTAATCCAGCAGCTTAATCACACTTAATGCATGATTTCCAAAAAGCAGAATTACGCTAACACCCAACTCAATTTAATGCACTCAAGAGAGCAACGGATAAGAGAGCGGCAAAGAAGCCCAAGAGAACGGATTCAAGGTTCAAGATTCAAGACTCTTCCCCGGACCAAACAGCAGGACTCAGCTCAGCTCTGTGCATGAATAGAGCCACAGTAAACAGTTAACAACATGGTCAAAGACAAAAATTTGGCCAAATAAAATGTTCCATCAGTTTCAAAAAATGAAGTGAACTGAAACACAGTAAATGTGATGGGGTAACACATTTGATTCATGTGCAACCGACTGACACATTCAAATCACATAAATTCAGATAAAGCAATAAGCCATGTGTTACAGAGATTTTAACAAGCGGGGTCGTTAATCTAAAAAATATTATTTTTGCCATGCAATCATGGACCACTAAAGGAACATTCAAATGCCCATAATTGTATTTTGCGGTCCTTTTGCATGACCGATTTAGCTTTTTCACATCATAATGAGCAAGTTGTATCACACTATAGCAGTGTTCAATGCAAAAACATTCAACCACACTAGCATTAAACTGTACACATGTCTGAATCTCAAATGGATCTCTAAATGTTCCTTTAGTGCCGGATTTCTCAGCCACTGGGCCGCGGACCACTGATGGGCTGCGAAGGCTTTTTATTGGGCTGTGAATCTAAAATCGAGACAGGCCATTGGTCCACAATTGGTTATTTAATATCATCTAATGTGGCCGAGTGGGCCTTGGCAACATGCCGCGATAGATAGGTGGGCCTTAATGTTGAAAAGGTTGAGAACCATTGCTTTAATAGTCCATGATTTTTGTGGGCAGTGTCCTAGTGGCTAGGGATTTGCTCCCTGCAAGCAGAAGGTTGTGGGTTCGAATCCCAGCACTGCTAGTGTCATCACTAAGGTACCCCCGAGGAAGGTATTGCCCCCACACACTGCTCCCCCGGGCACCCCTCATCGATGGCAGCCCTCTGCTTCACTTGGTGAATGGGTTTTCAATGCAGAGAAAGAATTTCACCCTGTTCACACTGTGAGCTGTGGTGTGTTCATGTGTGACCATAAGGGGCCACTTTACTTACCTACATAGTGCGATACATAGAGATAAAAAATACTGGTTACAACACCCAGACAGAGTACCATGTATAAGCTTGTACACTATTCAACAATGGACGAATTTACCTCCAAGCTGCTTGTGGAAGTCATAGTTTCACAACTAAACATAACATGCTATCCAAGGGAAAAAGAGCCATTCAAACACACTAAACGAGGTTTACCACTGTTTAAGGCAGGTCTGACTAAAACAGGGATATTTAAAGCTTGTAGGACATTCACATGATATACTGTTTATTTTCATATTGTAATTGTATAGATGATCACAGAGCACGTACCTACATCTAAAGTTGATGTTTATGATTATTAATGGAGGAGCCTGTTAGTTTGGGTGACCCGCCTAGGCATAGATAAGAAAGTAAGACGTCAAAGTTTATTCCAGTCACTGCATAGTGGTTTATAGTGAGTTGATGCATGGTGAATAGATGAGACAGAGTCAAACTTGGTTCAGTCATTTAGATGTTAGGACTAAGTTATCCATTTTATAAGCACCATTTGAATCAGTATGCAGGACAAGAAGAAAAACGTGCAAAAATGGATCATAAAAGTTTTTAATGTGATAATGGGAACAAGCTTTTGAGTCCTTAATAAAGGTTTTCTCAGTAGCATAGCGTCCTAATTTGTCTGAGACTGACTGTTCAAAGCGATGCTCATTGCGACAATGCGCACTATGACAAATTCAGCAAATTCTCCCTGGGACCTTTGTTAATTGAGAACAAACTGAAGTGGTATTAGCGGCTCATTAGAGTTTTCAAAAGAGGATTATCCTTACATTTTGACTCACCAGCCTAGAGGCTCTCAGGTTTGTGCAATATGTCTGGTCTATTCATCGCTCCTGGAACACTATTCCCTCCATCCACAGCTACGCTACACTAATTTAATGGATCAGACAATCATTTTGCCTGAGAGCCATTAAGGACGCGTTCACAAGATTTAGGAATTAGCGTGAATGACTTCAAGATTAAGCAAGACGGAAGAAGAGGCATGATTGTGTGCAGATGCCTGAAGACCCCCACCAATAACAACAACCCCTACCCACCACTAGTCCCATCACAGATGGTGTCAGGATAACTCTGGACGATTTGCAGAGAAATTCGAAAGAAAATGCTTTCCTTTTTGAGGAGAGGGATAATCCCAGGGATTTTTCAGTGCTGCTGGACTGCAGTTAATTAGAGACGGTTAAGACAAGCAGCTTTCAGATCTATCTGGTAGGACAGGAAGTGTACTGGTGTGTTTGGGCGGACAGACGCTGGTGGAAGTAGTAGTTCTAGTAAGGCAGTAGGCTGGTTAATAGAGGCTGAGGGGGATCGTCACAGTAGGTTCATAACATTAATATAGCAATAGCACTAGCAACAGGTTAGTAGGTCAGTAGCAGGTGAGCAGCAGATCAGCAGTAGTAGAAAACACAATGTAATGAGTAGGACTCTTTTAAAGATAAGAAGGGATAAGATAAAATAAGATAACCCTTTATTAGTCCCACGGGTGGGAAATTTGCATTTACTTCCATTTTTGAGTTTACTGAATGAGATTCCGGTTCAGTTTAGGCACCTTGGGGCCTCTTCACTTAATACAGACAATGACATATAATCAGAACGTTATCTAGCAATAATCTCATTTAAAACAGCAGTACAAGTCAATGTGTACAAATTCAAAGACCAGTTGCGGTATATTTTACTAGAAAAAAATCCAGAATTGTTGGTGAACACTGTTGGATTTAGACAGTGATCCATTTTACCTGAGTGAAGTTTTGTAAATGCAATTGGAAGACTCGTCCACACTCATTTTTCACATTTGCTCTAATACTCAATTCTTACATTTATAATTAGTTATTCTGAGGGAACCCCAAAAAATATATTTTAGTTTGTGCATAGCAGAGTGGTTTATTTAATCCTGGCTCAGAGCTGCCTCTGCTTACCATCTTATAGAAATTCATTAAGACTGACGCTCATATTTACAGTCAGTGATGTATTTTAGCTTTGCAAAAGGAAGAGCATGACAATTTTCTTCACAAAATCAGTCCCACTAATTGGGAATCAAAACTTATTCATTCCTCTGTTACTCCCTAATTGTGTTGGTGGTCAACTTGACTCTGTAGGACATCAACCTAGAGCTTGAGGTCCTAAACAATAGGGAGCTTGCTTCTAATATATATCAATATATACTTAGACAGAATAGAGAGAGGAATTCTTAATAGATTATTTTCAGTTGGCACTTTCATGAATGTAACGCAATTGTTTCCAACAAAATCGTAATGATGAAATAAGAGAAATACTGCAATACATTCGATATTACTTTAAATATACTTTAAATGTTAACACAGTTTATGTAAAAATATGTGTACTAATAATTACGGAATTGTATTTTTAGTTCCAAAAACTCATTAGGTCTTCTCTGAAGGCCTAGAAGGTCCTAAGGGGTTCCCTTCTGGTGTAGAGCCTGGAACCTCCAGGACTGGGATTTGGAACCACTATTCCAGTGGTAAATTATTACAGCATTACTTGTAATACCTATGGTTTATGGTTCAAATGTTTCAGTAAAACATTACAAACATTTTGTTGTAATAGATTTCATTCAGTCATTACTGACACATGTCAATTCAACTCCCCAGATTTCAATCATGTAAATTCAAAGTGGCATTTTTTTAGTGTCGTATGTGGGTAGTGGTACTAGTAGCAACAGAAATTGTAGGTTAGCAGTAGTCGTTGCAACAGGGGTGGGTAGGAACTAGTAATTTGCTCAGTTACACTGAAAAAAATGTGCTTTGAATTTGCGTGATGTTAAATGGTTGCATATTAATAAAACAGATTGACAATCACTTGCTTGGTTCTTTCCTGATTCTTTACTTGCTCCCTTTCCTTAATATTGGTAAGAGAAGAGTGAAGAATGGGAGAGTGGGCTGAAATGGGCCAGATATCAAGAGAGTGTCTTCTGCTGTAATCTTTACCTGATGAGAGAGATGCTGTTATTGAGTCAAAGGGACGCATTACCAAGCATTAGGAAAGAACACTCTTTTCAGTTCACACAACACAGCACTGAAGTGGTTAACAGTGTGTCTGTGTTGCTTGTAATTCGTACTGCAGTTCAGTAGCAATTACACAGTTAGAAATATCTGCTCTGTGTCACAGTGCCCTGGTGTGGTTTGTTTATTTAACACGAGCTGCATTTGAGAGACAGCACAGTCTGCAGGAATGTGTTTGTGGAAGCCAACGAGAGCACAGCCCTCAGAACTCTGATTAAGCCTGACTGTAACGCGCAGATTCAAATACACATTGTATTGGTTGAGCAAAACGAGTGCTTACTGGACTACAGGCCTTTACAACGTCATTTTGGGTCCCACTCAAACAGAGGGCTCCACTGGAAGGCTACGAGGCTAAGAGGGCTTTTTACATCTGAAAATCATCTCTGACATCATGTCAAACTGAAAACAGTCCACGGCGTAATACCTGCTCAGTGCTGTAGGGGGGTCGATCACAAGCTAGCATGAGCTGTGCCTTTTGTGTTCCTTTTCCAATGCCATTTGTAAAAACAATGTAAATATATTAAGAATTTTGTCATTTTCTTATGTGTGGTCAGTTAACTGATGGAATTGTTGGAATCAGTGTTTACAATTAAATACAGCTCATCTGGTGGCAGATGGATGTCTGAAATCTATGAGAATGACAAAAAAAAAAAAACAGTGTCATATTGATTAAGAGAGCTTTCTGAAAATTCTCTGTAGCATTCAGAATAAAGCTCAAAAAAGGTGGTCAAATCTCCAGGCAAATAACTTTATGGAAAATTGTTCAAAATAGGCAATTAAACACTAATAATTTCCATTGTTGATTTGTATTGTTATACTGTTCCCAAAAACACTCAAGTCTTGAGTAAAACGCAGAGAAATATGTTGTGGTGTCCAGTTTGTAATATTTAAATCTTAGTAAATTGTAATAAATTATTGTGAATATAAAATAAAATTGTGAATATAAAATAATACCCATTTGGTATGACAAGCACATCCAAACTTTTTTGCAGAATGTTTTGCTATGAATGTATCACTACCAAAGTGTCCTGTATCAGAAAGCACCACCTAATTTGTGAGTAAATGAATGTACTTTTTACTCAGTTGCATTTTAGTCATTGACATTTAGTACATATTTCCTTTTCTGAGTTGATGTTACTCTGGCGACAGCATCCAGACTGCTTTACACACGTCTCTCATAGGAGATTTATTTTTTATTTTAAGAGAACAATGGCCCATCAAACTTCCTGTGCTGATGGGCGCTGGATGTACTAACCGCAGGTCTTTAGGGAACTTAAGTAGTTTTGTGAACTGGTGCTTCTGCACTGGAAATGCACTTTTACATCTAAATGAGCCATTTTATCGTTATTTATCATTATCCATACTGCACTAATAAGCAGCAATTGTGATAAAGGGCTGATAGGGGCAGTTGGTGCCCTGGTGGTTAAAGAGTTGTCCCTGGGTTTGAATCTCAGAACTGATAGTGGCACCACTGAGATACCCAGCAAGGTACTGTCCCCACACACCGTTGTTGGTAGCCCACTGCTTCACTTGGTGAATGGGTTAAATGCAGAGAAAGAATCAGTGCTGTGACTATAAGGGGCAACTTTACTTAGTACCACTATTTCAACAAAGCAGATATGGTGGATATAGTTGTAGCCATGTTTACTGTGTACTAGAAGCAGAAGGAGCAGCAATGTTTCAGCTATAAATGTCACTCAGTGCTTCAGAATTGTAAAATGTTGGAAATGTTTACTGCACATTTTTGCTGATTGCGTCTTTTTTCACTCCCCTAGGTTAAGGCCAAGTCAGCCTGCATTAACTGCCAGCATGTGTGAAGGCCTTTGCTGACCACTTTCTCTCTCTCTCTCTGCTAATTTTAGCTTGGCTGCTCTTGACGCTTCTGGGAATGATTCATGTCAGTTTCCAGACGGCTGAAGTCACATCCCTGGAACCACAACCTCAGGGCCGACCCTGGGCTCCTTGCTGGAAGGCAGCATGGTGAGGGGCGTGGCCATGCGGCTCCAGTGACACAATATCCTGCCCTTTGCATCCACGGCTGGCTTTTAACGGCCTCTGACTGTAAAAACGCACTACGCAGCCCGTAACTTACCATTCGAGGGATGGTGATGCAAGCGGGACCGTGTGCGTGTGTATGTGTGTGTATGTCTGTGCTGTGTCATGGCGGTGGAAGAGAGAGAGACACGGAAAGCACTGTTTTTAGCACGCTCAGACCGCCCCAAAGCCAGTAGCTCCCTTTATAGCCTCAATCAGGAATGACTAACTCCTAGGCCAGTGTTTAGCGCGGTAACAACACAGGCCTTTCGAGTAATAGCAATGTAGTAAAACGTACAAAATGTACAGTTAACATGTCTGGTGGCGAACAAGAGTTACAGTGATGGCTGAGAGAACAATCACATTTGTGCAGGTCCTCCCTTTACCCCAAAAACAGATGATCAGCAAAGACAAACTTTTTTAGTATTCAAAGTTTGCTTCTTTAGTTTTGCACCGGAGCTGACCACACAAACTGCATGAGACTGCATAATAATTTGGCAAGGTTTGCAGGCTTAATTTAGTGATTCAGTTAGATTATCCATTTTGCACATTGTATTGGGCAACTAAACTGGGGACCAAGTTTTTTGTGGACAGAGGCACCTTTTATCAATTGATTTCTATTAATGTGACATGCATTGATATGGCCCAAACCTGGACAACATACAGCATTTTCTTGTGACCCATAAACCATTTGGAATGACAGTCCAGAAGCAAGCCAGGTGTGGTTGCAGTTAAGGTTCTAACTAGATCCTGTGGTTATAGTTTTTGAGTGGTGGTTAAAGGTGGTCGAGTGTTGCTCTTTCAAGTATGAAGTTACAGCAATTGATTGTAAAGAGTGTTAATTGTGTGCATGTGGCAATGATATCCTAAAGAAAGGACATATTAAGTCTCGATTCAACTTTGCCAAAATACACTTTGAAGATTCTAAGTAGAAAAAGTTGTTATGGTCAGATAAGACCCAAATCGAACCATTTGGCCTCAAAATCAAACGGTACATCTGGTAGAAAGCCAGTGCCAACCAAAGTACACCATACCAACAGTAAAGCATGGCGGTGGCAGAATCCTGCTGTGGAGGTGTTTCTCTACAGCAGGGACTGGGGCACTTGTCAGAAGGAAAAATGGATAAGGCAAAAAAGTCAAATTCTTGAGGAAAACCTGCTGCCTTCTGTCAGAAAGTTGTCAGTGGAAAGAAATTTCACAGTCCACCTTCCAAATCAAAATTAAATGAATAATTTAGGTGAAGGAGAAAAAGTCAGAGCCCAGATTTAAACACTACTGAAAATCCGTGGAATGACTTGAAGATTGCAGTTCACCAACATTCACCATCCAGTTTGACCAAACTTGAACTGTTCAGTAAAGAAGAGTGGGCCAATATTTCACAATCTAAGTGTACAAAGTAGCTAGAGAAGTATCCCAGAAGACGCAAGGCTGTAATTAAAGCAAAAAGTGGTTCCACAAAGTACCAACACAGGGGGTGATCCTTTACCATCACAGTGATTGTTTTTTTTGTTTTTTTTTTGCTGTTGCTATCATATCTTTCACATGGATGTTATAACTTGACTTGTTATAACTATAACTTGCTATAAAGTGAGTAAAAACAACTGTGTGTGTGTCCATTTCTGGCAGCAAAGCAACAAAAAAAATCTTCAGGTGACATATGCAAGCTGTACTTTCTCTTCTTAAGAAGTATCTCCCAGGCTGTACTGAGGGAGGAACAGCAGGGGGTCTTTCAATCAAAGCCCAAAGGCTGGATTTGCCCACAGCTTCAGCTACATTCTAATACTGCAGAAGCCTTAAATCCAGCAAAGTTTGGGGCATGTAAATGTTGGTATTTAATTTCCAAAAGCCCATCAGACATTACAGCCAACACTAATCTCCATCCCACATTTTGGGACCTACTTAAGAAAATCCGAATTTCTGAAGAGATGTTTCTTTGATTAAGGATTTTTCCCTTCGTGTTTGGGTCCACTAAGCATAGAAGGGATAAGATTTGACTGAATCCCAAATTTACACAGTGAGGCCTTCTGTGTTTACAAATGTACAAATCATCAACATTTTAAGAGAAAACACTTCAAACTTTAAATCACTTCCCCCCCAAAAAAACCTCAGCTGCTCTGTAATGTTAGGTCATTCACAGTAACCTCATTAAACCTGGCTGATCAACACAAACATCACACATCACTCTTGAAAATTTCTCCAGTCGCTGGATATCAAGGCTTGTGCTTCATTTCATCAGTACTAACGACTATACTTCAGCCCACCCCTAAAACCATCAGAAAACCAAAGCCTATGAAGTTAAACTGAGGGCGTTATGTTGTCCTAAGATGATCACATTCGATTAGCACAACAGGCCTTTCAGAGAATTCTCTATGCTCGCACTCAGTAATAAAAAACAAATAATGACAAAAAACTTTATTTACTGACTGTATTGTCTTGACACTCCTCACTGTTTGATCACATGCGAAAACGTGTTCACATGTGAAACATATTATTGTTCACTTGTTAAGTTTTTCACTTTTTGTAGACTTCGTATGGGAAATATGACTTTTTGCAAGAGTAGTTACAGTAGTTTTCAGTCAGTACTTTTATTGTGCACTCATATGCTTTAACACTACATCTTCAAAGCATAAATTAGTTATCAGTCTGTAGATAATAAACAAATTATGCTGCTAGCAAGTACTCAGTATTATAATTTGAAAGAGCCACCTTTCACTCAAAAAGGTTTAAATATATTGGTGTAATTATGTACTAGCTTTGAACAATGCTCCAGAGTGATTCTTTCCATTTTTGTCCCTAATTTGCAGAATTTTGTTCAGGCTTGTTGGACGTGAACTGCAATTTTCACATTTTAGTATCTGTAGAAAAAACACAGTTCTCTCCTTGCAGATTGAAGCAGTACTGCAGTAGTTCCCTCTGTTTTAGCCCCTCCACTGCTGTTGAAAAGCTCTATATGATTTTTCACCAAGGACAGCATTTCTTGAGGCATGGGTTGTGTAAGGTTTGTGCCATGTTTGCGTTTTTTCTTGAGGCATGGGTGTGCTTTTTACACTCTCTGTGAGAGAAACTCAAGACAATTCACCCTTCCCATACAAGTTAACAACACTTTCCTAACAGGAGGCATCACTTTATCCCCAGACAATGAAGTTGGCTAAATCAGAACAACATCAGTGCTAAATGAGATGCTTTTCTGTGAGAAAATGTGAGGTGTGATTGCGTAATTGCTGTAAACCAAAGTTTTTAGACTCGTCTTTTTTTGTAACTGACCTTAGCTTTAGTGTCTTGAAGTCTGTTTATGAGTCTGCTGTGTGTTTTCCTCCACGTTTGTCTCTCCGCATCTTGTCCCTTTCCGGACCAATAGTCAATACAGGCTCCGACGAGAAGCAGCACCACAAAAGGTGGAATAATAATAACAATAATAGTAATACTAAGACTAATAATACTTGAAAAGGAAAAATAGCGTGATTGCTTCTGCAATCAAACTAATAATGGCTTTATAATGAAATAACACGGTTTGCAGTTAACACACATTTTATTTCTGATACACAGAATATCTGCTAGTTTATACACAACAGTTTTTGCTTTTTTTCTTCAGAAGTGAACCGCAGGCATGAAACCAAGAAAGGTGACAAATTGGGCCTTGGAAAACCACTCGGATATTAATTTGTAACATTTCATGTTTGTGACTACATCATCAACTTCTATAGCTCTATAGTCTTCATTCTTGCACCATTCTTTCAGATTCACAGACCAATGATCCTTATACTGTGGAGCCTTACATTTTCAATCTAAAAATGGCAGTTACTCTAATGGTTACTCTAGCGGTTACTTTAAGGGTGCAAAAGAAGAAATCAATTAAGTCCTGTTAAAAGACTTTCCATCAGTTTCAGCCAGGTGAAAAATGTTATCTTGGCTTCGAAATTTAGTGTGAGTGTTGATAACTTTTGGCATGCCACAGAACTGATAGATCCTTTTTTTTTTTTTAGTTTAAATTAGATTAACAGCTATGTATGACCATAATGTCACAGTATCTGAGTTCACAATAGAAATACTGAATGGAAAATTATATGTAGCAATCTGTAGCAAACATTGATAATTATAGCTAGGTCTTCAGTTTGGGCCATAAATATAACAGAACATGAGGACAAACACACCTATACGATATCCTCCATTCTGCTAGCTTCCCTATGAGATTTAAGTAGCATTTTAGCAACAACATGAACTACATATTTACATTCTTTTCTTTCTAGATTAAACAGTGACATCTGAAGCTTGTGAAAAATATATCATGTTTTATATTAAGTTTGTGACAGACATATTAACTATTCATTTACATTTTATGTAGCTATTCTAGTGGAACTCTTTCAGTAAGTAGATATGGCCACTGTTTACCACACGACATAAACCCACTGATTAGGCTGCCACTCATATTTACAGTCAGTGACGTATCTACAACTAAGGTGATGTTTCATGAAATTAGTCCCATCTATAGTAAATCAAAGCATAACTGGTTGATCCTTCTGTCACTTTCTCATGATGTTCGTGGTTAATCCGATGCAGTAGGGCTTAACTAATGGGAAAGCTTGCTATATCTGCCTCGATACAACATAAAAACATGCCAATTGCATAATTTTCCAATGTGTTTTTCTTGAATTTAACCCTATTGTTTCCAACTGAAACTGAAAAATGACTGTAGTTTAAATGAAACACGTGATTCTCTTGAATAAAAGTGGATCAAAAATTATTCAGAGAGTTCCTCGCTGGTTTTACTCGTAATCCAGAGAATGTTGACATTCCAGTGGGCACACTTGCGTTTGAATAGCCCTTATGTTACTCTGTCCTTGGCACCTTTCTGTGCATGAATACCGTATGGTCAGACTAGGGAAGAACCTTGAAAGGTATCTGCAATAGATTTGCTGTTACTTTTCTGTTTGGCTTCATGCTCCAGGAATATACTGTGTGTACCAATCAAACTGAGATCCCAATTCATTGGCTTTTAGGACTTCATAGTTTAAGTGAGGCATAAGTTACCATGAGTTCAGTTCAAGCTCTTGAAACACTAATCGTCTGTATGTTAGCCCACACTGCCCACATTTCTCACTATAATAACCTGAGAACTTACTTATTAGTTTCATAGTCCTTGCTAGATAATTTATAGCAGTGTAAGTATTAAGATTACCACATAAAAGTCTGCAGATGAAGGGGTTACGAAATGGCAAAATGACATTTATTCTACTCTGAAAACATTTTGCTGTCCTCTCTGTTGGAAGTGGAAGTTTTTCCGTTTTTCAAACGTGACCACAGCAGTTAAACATGTGCACGCCTCCTCCGTATCCTGAAAAGGGCTTTGGGAGCGGAAGAGGGGACAGTATACAAAAACCCCGCAGCATGGGGCAGCGTGTCCACTGACATCTGACACACACACCGAAACTGCACTCACACCTCCATACGAGTGTCCACAACAAGCAGGGAGCATTTAGATAAAAAAAAAAAATGCTCTGTCACTAAAAGACCCACAGCATTTCCCTAACAGTCATACAGTGAGAGGAGTAGCAGAACAGGAATATGCTTCTTAAACATCAGCAGTGTCAGACTGCAGAAAGTCTATAAAGGCTATAAAACTGCCAAGACTAATTCAATTCTACTGTGGGCAATTTTACACCATACTGTGAAGCCATTTTTCACCTGACAGAGTGGAACCGCTCTGTTTTTAATAGCTCCTGACACTGATTAGGAACGCAAATATACATCAATGAAGAACAGCATCTTGGTTTTGGAAAACACACTCTGTAGATTTCCGACGCAGTTTTGGTGTAACGGTGACTGAGAAAGATTTAAGCTCATGTAAGGGCTGGATCAAAGCTGCGAGTGAAGAGAACATGTGTGAAACACCGGCTCAGAAAGTCGAGCCATTTCTCAAACCGGGCCTGACAAACAATCAAAGCTAAGGGTTTTGATTAGTTATTAGTATAGGCTCATGGCACATGTTAATTGCACAGACAATTTAAACAAAAGTGTGGGTGGCTAATGCAGGAAACAGAAAGAGAGAGAGAGAGAGAGAGAGAGAGAGAGAGAGAGAGAGAGAGAGAGAGAGAGAGAGAGAGAG
>JBBIGA010118387.1:0-27990 GCA_037576975.1 Alestes dentex | reverse complement strand
TAGAGTCTGATGGCTGAGGGGAGAAGTTATAGAATCTGATCACAGTGAGGGAGGAGTTATAGAGTCTGATGGCAGTGGGGAGGAGTTATAGTCTGATGGCAGTGGGGGATGAGTTATAGAGTCAGGTGGCACTGGGGAGGAGTTATAGAGTCTGATGGCAGTGGGAGGAGTTATAGAGGCTGATAACAGTGTGGGAGGAGTTATAGAGTCTGATGGCAGTGGGGAAGGAGTTATAGAGTGTGATGACAGTGGGGAAGGAGTTATAGAATCAGATGGCACTGGGGAGGATTTATTGAGTCTGATGGCAGTGGGAGGAGTTATAGAGACTGATAACAGTGGGGGAGGAGTTATAGAGTCTGATGGCAGTGGGGAAGGAGTTATAGAGTCTGATGGCTGAGGGGAGAAGTTATAGAATCTGATCACAGTGAGGGAGGAGTTATAGAGTCTGATGGCAGTGAGGAGGAGTTATAGTCTGATGGCAGTGGGGGATGAGTTATAGAGTCTGATGGCAGTGGGGGGGGAGTTATTGAGTCAAACTGTGGGTTTGTAACAGGGGAGGAGTTATTTAAAACATACTTTATACAAACAAAACAAATCTTGATATTATTTATTGCTTTCTCATTTTTTAGCATGTATTCTAATGTAAACTTGTGTATTTGCTGGCAGAAAGTCCCTCACTGCTCAGATGACTGGCTTTAAATGATTTGCACAGGAGCCTGAAAATTTTGCACAGTGCTGTATGCTTTGAAGAGCAGTGTGTGACATAGATACACGATGCAGTTAGAGGTGTGTGATGGTTCGGGCTGCAGTTAGCACAGTGCTACTGGTGCATCCATTTGTTATTTGTTAGCAACATTAGCAAAACTGAATGACATGAATTATATTTACATTCAAAACCAAAGAAGCAAACTTAAGACAACAGATGCATCTGGGCTGAAAGTTGTGGCACACTTAGATTTTCCAGTGTATCTCATCCCAGTAATGGTGCTGGTGATGTAAAACCACAGTTTATTGCCGATCGTCGTCCTAACACTGCGTCCATGGAGTTGAACCACCGGAAAGTTTTTCTGTCAGGGCCACTTTTATCTTCAGCCCAGACAGATAGTAGTGCTTGTACTTCGTCAGCTTCCCAGTTGTTAATTTGTATCTCCATTGTTTTTTTTTGTGTGGACAGTAAAAAAGTGGCCTCTTTCCAAGTCCTCTTTTTAGCACATATAGTGGTGGTGAATGGAACCAGACGTCTTTAAAACACATATGGTGGAGTTGAATGGAACCAGACGCATTTAAACAACATATAGTGGTAGTGAATGGAACCAGACGTCTTTAAAACACATACAGTGAAGGTGAATGGAACCAGACGTTTTTAAACCATATATAGTAATGGTGAATGGAACCAGATGCCTTTAAAACACATATAGTGGAGGTGAATGGAACTAGACGTCTCTTTACTACCTTTTACACCTGATCTGAAGGCTTTGAAGATGCTGAAGGCACCTTTCCCAAGGCCCGGGCCTCCAGAAGACAGAGCACAACAGCCCGAGGCTCAACAGTAGCACAGGAACACAAGGCTTTCATGTGCTTTATAATTACTGTGGCTCTTTATTAGCAGCTGCCGGTTGTGCTCTCACTCTCTCTTATTCTCTCTCTCTTTCTCTCTCTCTCTCTCTCTCACTCTCTCACTGGATCAGAGTCAAATCGGAATTGGCAGTTAACACCTGACAGACAAGATCACACAGCCGGTGGCAGATTTATTCCGCCTGCGACACTGACAGACATGACCTAAAAAAACACAGTGAAAAAAAAAAAATCAGAACATACAGCGAGCGCATGCGGCCTCCAGGACCACGGCAGTGACAGGAAGGCCATAAAATCAGTCACACAAATCGTTTCTTCAAGGGGAGACAGTTCACACGTTTACAATAAGCCATAATGTTTATGAAAATAAAAACTGTGCAGGACATTTCCTGAGTTGCAATCCGAACGAGGGAGTGCAGAACTGTAGATCAGAGAGAAAATAACTTTATTGGTCCTGGAGCACACTGCTAATGCGCAGTCACACAGAAACACATAGACAAGAACATTATCAAATATATAAATAAATAAATAAATAAACGCGCTGTCTTATTTACACAAAATGCTGTGGTCAGTAACACCAGAGATAGATAAATAAAATCACTGCTGAAGTGATTTACTAATTTACACAAATAGTGGTTTGGAGTGGTTCTCTGTACTGAGTCTGTTCCTGCGCATAATAGTAACATAAGTAGTGAGACTATTGCATGTTACAAACAACAACACACCAGTTCCATGAAGTCTTGCCTGAAGTAATGTATTTATTCAAAGCTATTTATGGCCTAAAAGGTTTTTAATGAGAGCCCTTGAAAGGCTTAAAATAAAAGATTACGTTAAATAGTATTTTATTTTGATCATCCCGGAGCAGGTGAGGGGTTTTGACAGTATGCATTATTCTCTTTAAATAATTATGGATTTATTTTCCCAGAGTTGATATGACAGCACCAATTGTGACCTGTGGGGGGATGCATGCTGATTAAACACCATGACGTGTATTAATGTAATTTATGCCTCCAGTTCATGATTTTGGTGTTTGTTAGGTCACCACCAGAAACAACAGGGGTTAAAACGAGCTTGAAATAGGCAAGAACTATTATGATCAACTCTTAGAATGTGAGCGGAAGCACAACAAATGGTTAATTGTCGTCATACACCAAAACAGCTGTTTAGTGGCTCAGTGGTTCTGGAGTTCGGTCTGAGATCAGAAGGTTGTGGGTTCGAATCTCTGGAATCCCTGCTAGTGTCATCACTGAGTTAAGGTACTGCAAGGTACTGTCTCCACACACTGCCAGGCTCCCCTCGTTGGTGGCAGACCCCTGCTTCACTTGGTGAATGGGTTAAATCCAGAGAAAGAACTTCACATTGTGTGGTATTCATGCATGACTATAAGGGGCCGCTTTACTTTTTATGGATGTTCACCCAGTTTGTGTAGATGCTCGAGGTGTCAGACATCAGGCTGAGCTTTGTTTGGTGTTCCTATGTCACACAGAGCCAAAGATACTGTAATTAAAAAAAAAAAAACATGCAATGATAACCACCTCTGTGGTTTTAAAAATGGTGTCACACGCAAATGACAATAAATTACAAAATGAACAAATTTCTTTTATTTTAGGTTTTAGAAACAAACAAAAAAAACACATGGGAGAACTTTCAGGATAGTCTCTGCCCACAAGTGGGTGGGGAAAACCTGCAGAAGGAGGGGGTCCAGAGAGCAGCAAAAGTGTAGGAGACCAAACACCGGTGTTGGACTGTTTTACACTGTTTTTATTTATAGAGATCATATTTTACTAATACACTCTGAGTTCTAGGAGTTAAAGCTGAAAGATATTCTCTTTTCTGATAGTCTAGGCTGCGCAGATTAGTGATTTTCACAGACATCCTCCATTGAACATCCAGGGCATGAACATTGCGGCTATGGAGAGATACAGGTCTCTTGGTGTTCATCTGAACAATAAAAAGGACTGGACTAATACCACAAATGCACTCTGCAAAAAGGGGTTGAGCAGGCTGTACCTGCTGGGAAGGCTCAGGTCTTTTGGAATGCAGGGGCTGCTCCTGAAGACCTTTTATTTTTTACGGTGTGGTCTGCTGGGGCAGCAGCATCTCTGCTGGGGACTGAACAGGCTGATCCGGAGCCAGCTCTGTTCTAGGATGCCCTCTGGACCCAGTGGAGGTGGTGAGTGACAGGAGAATGGTGGCTAAGCTGTCACCCCTGTAGGAAAACATCTCCCACCCCATGCAGGAGACCCTGACAGCACTGAGCAGCTCCTTCAGTGGCAGGCTGCTGCACACACAATGTGGGACGGAGAGACTCCGCAAGTCTTTCCTTCCAACTGCTTGTCTTAAATCAGGAGCTGCTGGTAGAGTTTCTGCAGACATTTAAACAGGAGCTTAAGAGTTTTACACAATCCTGTATGCCTCAAATAACAGCGTGGCATACACTGTCAGAAACCACATGTCTTTTGGAGGTGACTTGACTCGAGGCTTATAAAAACGACAGACCCTGGAAAGGTTTAAAATAAAATATTCTCTCAAAAGCCGAAACCCCCCTCATCACACACACAGTAGCTGTTATAATCATCCCAGAGCGGGTGAGGGGTTTTGTTGTGTTTGAATTGTGTTCAGCTGGTTATTCAACACACCCCCACTGGAGAAAAAAGCCGCTACGCTGTCCAACAAAAATACAGGAGAGATCCAGCAGGCCCTGCTGCTGTCCAGCAGATTAACCACAGCACTCTTCTCCAGCTCCGCATCCTCCTGCCCAGGCCAGGAAAGAACACACCTAGATTCTCAGAACATTTCCAGACAGAATATATTTCAGCTTTAACCCTCAAAACCCAGAGTGTATCAGTAAAATCTGGTTTCAACAAATAAAACCAGTGTAAACCATTCTAAAACCACCCTTTGCTGCTCTTTCACTCGGCCACTCTCCGGACCCCCTCCCTCTGCGGGGTTTCTTTCCACTTTTGGGCGGAGACTATCCTGAAAGTTCACCCAGGTTTAAAGATGTTTTTTCCATTTTTTTCTAAGATCCAAAATACAATTAATTTTGGGCACATTTGCATGTGATGCCGCTTTAAAAAAATTCAGCAACAGTTATGATTATTACTGCATGTTTGTAAATTACAGTTGAAATGGGAATTCCACTTATTTTTCAACTCCTCTTCAATTAAAATTTCAAGATGTGAACAATGAAGAACAGAATGAGTTTGGTGTAAAATGCTTCATTTTAAAGAGACCTCTATAGTCAGATCTGTTGACAATGGAACCAGACGTCTGCCTCTAAAAGCTCCCTCACAGAAAGTTATAACTTGAAATGGTTATGAATGGGCTGCCTGGTCTTTGAGACATTGTTTTGTGAAGCTTTTGGACTGAAACTGTGATGCATCCACACAATAAGGCTGATGCTACTTTGTAGCGAAATTTCTTACCAGGTTTAAATCCTTACCACTATGTGTATCACTATGTGCATTATTATCTTACTATAATGTGTAGTAGTCTACCATGTGCAGTATTGTGCAGTGTTCTTACTGGGTGCTAAAGCATTATCATTTTTTGCAATATGTTATTATTATTATGTGCAATAGTCTTACCTTGTGAAATATCACTACTTATGTCAATATTACTGATCTCTACTACATGCAATAACCACTATTTGTGTCATTAGTAATTCACTTAACTGTAAGTTACGTATAGTGTGTTTTATATTGAGTTTTTCTGCAGATTCTTTAATCAAATATATTTATCCTGGGCTACCTCACTAACTGACCACAATACATAAGAACCCAGGGCTGTGTGTCGGACAGTGTCGTCTGTGGTACAGGGGCTGCGCAGGGAACGGTTCTGGCTTGGTTTGTCTTCACAATCTACACTGTAGACTTCTCTCACAACTCCACCAACTGCTTCCTGCATATGACTATGCAATGGTTGGCCTCATCACTGACTGGGACGGCAGGGAGTTTAGAGAACTGACGCAGGACTTTGTGGACTGGTGCCAGTAGAACTACCTCCAGATCAACACTGGAAAAACTGGGGAGCTGGTGGTAGACTTCCAGAAACAAACATCCTCCACCACAGCCACTGAACATCCAGGGCATGGACAGGGCAGCTCCTTCAGTGACAGGCTGCTGCACCCACGGTGTGGGAAGGAGAGTCTTTCCTTCCAGCCGCTGTTAGACTCTACAACAAACATCTTTAGTGAAAGTGACCATTCTGTCATACGTGAACACACCACAGCCCACAGTGTGAACAGCACAAAATACCTCTTTGTATTTAATCCAATCACCAAGTGAAGCAGTGGACATCCAGGAACACAATGCCTGGGGAGCAGTGTGTGGGGACAGTACCTTGCTCAAGGGTACTTCAGTGGTTCTTAGTAGTCTTGGGAACTGAACCCACAACTTCCTGATCGCAGGGCGAACGCCCTAACCACTAGGCTACCATCTTGCAGCTGACCACACAAACACAAACAAACACACATCCAAACACCATGGACTGATGAGTGAAAGTTTCTCTTGTGTGCAGTATTTCCCTTGTGTGCAATATTTCTGGTACAACATGTGCATTTTTTGTGGTTTTCTGATGCAACATGAGCAATTTATGGGATGAAAGATTACTGTGAGCAATGTGCAATTTGTCTTGGTGCAATATTAGTATTTGTCAAGGCCTGCCACTACTTGAGGACACTCCAGTGCTGTCCTGTGTATATATAACCAGTGTTCATGCACATATATATGTATATACATATATCCACTATGTACATATACACATACTTATAAAGATTTATAGATACACATACATATTTCTGCGGTAGTAGTACAAATTTCCGACTTGTGGGACTAATAGAGGTTTATCTTCTCTTATTGCGACGTTATATTTTATAATATTCTTGTCTTTGTGTCTCTGTGTGTCTGTGCAGTCATAACATTAGCAGTTTCCTCTGGGATCAATGAAGTTTTCTGATTCTGATTAAAGTTCATTCATAGTGGAGGGATACATGATGAATGGGGTCGAGGGGGGCTAAAACATTATGCAGTACCAGACTGGCTACTATGCTCTGGATTGTGGAGCTATTAGGTAAATGCTTCAAATAATCTGGCCAATAAGTGGAATTTCTCAATCTACAGACATAAGGAAAAACAGTATTGTACAAAAGTCTTGGGACTTGGGAAAATAATATTTAAAAACTGTTTAGTAATGAGTGTTTTTTTCACATGATTATTACTAAACATTCTAAATAAAATGTGTTTATTTGTGTTTATGAAATAATAAACACAAATAACATTATACAGTAAATAGTGATTTTATGTTCATTATATCAGTGTGTTCCTTGTGGAAGTCCAGTATTACTGTCATGCCCCATCAGTGGCTGCTATAGTTTGTGTTGGTTTTGGGGATCTTTTATTTTGAAGTGTTTTCATTGTGTCTGTGTATGGTGTCATGTCTATTAGTCACAGCTGGGTTATGTTTAGATTAAGGGTTTGTGTTTTGTTATTGGTGGTGGGATTGGTGTTTGTAGTGTTTAAGTTTGTTAGTGACCGACCTGGGTTGTCGGTCAACTGTCATGATAGCTGTGGTTGTGTATTCTCTTATCTCCTTTCGTTTTAGTTTTGAATTTTGTTTTCAAGCCATCACACTTGTTTGCTTTATTTAAATAAAGATCTTTAGTCATGGAAATCTGTGTTTGCGCCTGCCCTCATTGTGTGGAGGAAGAGAGACGTGACAGATTGACCGACCTACCAAATAAAGGCGCAGCAGATGAGGCGTGTTTGAATTGCACGCCCGAGGAAGAAGGAGTGGCTCCTGGCAGAGCTATCAACACTCTCCCAGGAGCTGATAGAGTGAGACATGGCTGCCGATTACAGAGCCAACTGGCTAGCACCTCAGCCAGCGAGGAGGAAGCGGGCAGGGAAGTCCACCTTGAAGGCACCGGTAACAAGACAAGGAGTCCCTGGTGCTCCTCAGGTCCTCCCGCTGGCGTCCTGCCAAGATCCTCGGCCAGCGAGGAGGAAGTGAGCAGCAAAGCCCGTCTTGAGCACTCCGGCGAAGACACCGGTAATGAGACAAGGAGTCCCTGGTGCTCTTCCGGTCCTCCCGCTGGCTCAGAGGATGCTTGAGCAGTATGTGGAGAAGCAGTAGAGCCAGTTGGATGCACTCGAGGGGTTGGTCGCGAAGCTGGTCACGGCCGTCCACCAACAGCAGCCCTGCGAGGACACGCCAAGGCACCAAAACCAAGCCACCGCTGAGCGAAAGCGTGCAGCCGCCACCGAGCAGGGGATTGCGGCAGCCACCGTCCTGGATAACCAAGCTGACGTGGAGAGGTGAGGCCCCAGCGTCCCCTGCCAGCAACGAGAAGGCTCCTTCCGCCAGTCCCCGCGCCAAGGCGGTTCCAGCTGGCCATACCCATGCCTAGACAGCTCCTGGTGGGTGATTTTGGGGGTAGGAGCTTAGCAGCCAACCCCAGAGGGGGTTAGCATAGCAGTAGCAGTGCCCTAAGCCCCTTAGTTGAGCCACCATGCTCTTTCCTGGACCTGCTAGGCCCAATAGAGGAACAACCAGGCTGGTTAGCAAACCCACTAAGGCCCTTTTTAGAGCCACTAGGGCCAGTAATAGACCTACTAGGCCCATTTAAAGAACCACCAGGCCTGTTAGCTGAGCCACTAAGGCCTCTAGGGCTAGCACTAGGGCCTCAAGCTCCCTCAGCAGGGCCTGAAACTCCATCAACAGGGCCTGAAACCCCACCAAGAAGGCCTTTAACCCCACCAGCAGGGCCTTCAACCCCACCAGCGGATGGGGGTCTCCCCCAGAAATGTTTAGGGGGTGTACTGGAGTCTTTGAAGGCTCTGAAGGAACTCCCTAGAGGGGAATCGGACCTGGGGGCCAGGAAATAGACCCCCAGAGAGGGACTGATCACAAGGGGAGCTCAGTCCCGGAGGACACGGAGGGGCTCTATGGTGGGAGCTTGGTCCCGGAGGACATGGAGGGGCTCAATGCAGGAAGCTCGGTCCCGGAGGACACGGAGGGACTCTATGGTGGGCGTTTGCTCCCAGAGGACACAGACGGGCTCCATGGAGGGAGCTCCCTATAGGGGGCTCTGTGCTGGAGGACACTGCAGGGCTCCCCGTAGGGGGCTCTGCTCTTGAGGAAAGTGATGGGCTTCCCGCTGAAGGGCTCCCCGGAGGGGGCTCTACCCATGAGGACAGTGAGGGGCTCCCTATACAGGGGCTCCCTGGAGGGAACTCCGCCCATGAGGACAGAGAGGGGCTCCCCGTAGGGGGCTCTGCCCAAAAAGGACATGGACTATCAAAGGACAGCGTCCCATGGGACCCACCCAGGCCACCCTGACCATGCGGAGCGCCAGCCAGGATGTAGTCCTGGGAGAGACGGCCGGGTGGGGCTCATAGGATGCTGTTCTTTGCCACCGCTTACCCCTCCTCCACACTTGGGGTGGTGTTGTGCTCTGTTGGTGCCCCGTTGGTGCGCCCTTGGAGGGGGGGTACTGTCATGCCCTGTCAGTGGCTGCGAGAGTTTGAGTTGGTTTTGGGGTTTTTTATTTTGAAGTGTTTTTATTGTGTCTGTGTATGGTGTCATGTCTATGAGTCACACCTGGGTTGTGTTTAGGTTAAGGGTTTGTGTTTTGTTATTGGTGGTGGGATTAGTGTTTGTAGTCTTTAAGTTCGTTAATGACTGACCTGGGTTGTCGGTCAACCATCATGATAGCTGTGGTTGTGTATTCTCTTATCTCCTTTCATTTTAGTTTTGAATTTTGTTTTTAAGCCATCGCGCTTGTTTGCTTTGTTTAAATTAAGATCTTTAATCATGGAAGTCTGTGTTTGCGCCTGCCCTCATTGTGTGGAGGAAGAGAGCTGTGACAATTACTTGTAGTTTCTATCAGAAACTGGGTTTGACCCAATCCGTCCTTCATTAAATTAAATCTGAAGCTGCTGATGAAGTTTCACAAATCCAAACAACAGCTGGAGGAACCGAGACTGTGTTCTCCTCACCAACTCAAAAAATATCAACAAAACAAAACGAAATTTTCTGCTTTTTGCTGCTTTCTTGTTTGCATTTATTCTAACTTTGCTAGCAGAAAGACACATTTTCACTGCTTTCAACAATTTGCATAGGGGATTAAGACTTTTGCACAGTGCTGTCAGTGCTACTGTGTGTGTGAAGCGAGTGTGACTGGGCCACATTTGCTCAATGTCTGATTTGAGAAGTTCATTACCTCATGCATGCTCTCATCTGAAGTGTTGCTAATTTAAACTTCTAGAAAAGGGGGGTGGGGGTGGAAAAATTTCACTCAAGCACTGCCAGCTTCGCTGTTTACACAACACTAGCGTGCCTGCACCCCCACCCCACCCCGAAAAAAGTGCCTGTGATTGTTTTGATAAAAAGGCGAGCTGCCCCTTTTTCCTAACCTCCCTCAGTTGCCCCCCCCACTCACTCGTTACCTGACCCCCTGACCCCTGGCCCAGGCCGAGCAAACACGGTCTGCACGCGATGCCCGGACCGTGGCACAATGATTAACCCAGAGATGCTTCTGTGTGTGTGTGTGTAGTGGGGGGTATTTTGTTTAATGCATGACTTGTCAAATGCATATCCTCTTACTAAAGCACTTCCACAAGTTTGCTTTTGTCCCAGGGCAGCGCGTGCAGCGCCTTTTCTCTCCTAGTTCAGGATTTATTTTACTTTTTATTTTTCTTTCTTTCTTTCAGTCTGCCTTTTTATTATGTCTAGTGCTCTTCTGATTTGTTTCTCTGTTTTTTCTTGTATTTTTGATCACTGATTGATTTTGCGTCTTTCTTTCTTTCTTTCATTCTTTCATTCTTTCATTCTTTCTTTCTTTTTTCTTCTTTTCATCCCCCTCTCTGTCTCTCTTTCTCTCTTGCTCTCTCTCCCTCTCTTTGTCTCTCTCTCCCTCTCACTCTCCCTCCTTCTCTCTCTCTGTCTCTCCCTCTCACTCTCCCTCCCTCTCTCTCTGTCTCTCCCTCTCACTCTCCCTCCCTCTCTCTCCTTCTCTTGCTCTCTCCCTCCCTCTCTCTCTCTCAATCTCCCTCTCCCTCCCTCTCCCTCCCTCTCTCTCTCTCGGGCCCCAAAAGAATAAGGTGATACAGACCCCCCCCCCCACACCCTACAAGTGCACGCGTGTTAAATCCTGCTGGTTTTTCTCCCCGCGTGCCCGGTTGCGTGCTGCTGAATCCAGACTGAGCACCTCTTTCTCACGCGCTGCAGTTTTACCGCGCAATCAAATCTTTCATTCTTTTCACTTTTTATTAGACCTTCTTTAGTTCTGTCTTTTTTCTTTCTTTCTTTTATTCTTTCTTTCTTTTCTATTTATTTTGCTCATTCTTTCTTTGCTCTCATTATTTTCTTTTTCTTTATTTTTCTTTCTTTCTATCTCTTTTCATTGAACCCTCAGTTTTATATTTCCAATATTTCCAAAACAGTGAGAGATTACTGATAGCACAGTAGTTGAATAAAGCATTTCTCTCTCTCTCTCTCTCTCTCTCTCTCTCTCCCTCTCTCTCTTTATCACTACTGTTTTTCGCTTTCTCTCTCTCTACCTCTCAGGCATCCTTCTGAACGTCCTCAGTGAAGCTGATTTTACATTTAGATTTTGAGGTTCTTTTATTATGTGTAATTAGTGGTTGCAGTTTATTCAGTACAACTACAGTAAATGCAGACACTCTCTGTACCGAACTGAGCTGTCAGGACTGGATCAGACGGGGCTCAGAGTGAAATCAGCAGCACTGAATTGGCATTAGTTTTTACTGTGAACTCTTTGGGGGTGAATTAAGCTCTGATTTAATTAATGTCTTGCTGGGGTTTACTGTGTGTAAATTCCTGTTTCATCTATGTGTGTGTGTGTGTGTGTGTGTGTGTGTGTGTGTGTGTGTGTGTGTGTGTGTGTGAAATAGATGAAAATGGGTACAGTGTGAGGGCTTACAGCAGAAACTCTTAACACCTTACACAATGATTATATCCCTTCATCAAAGTGAATTTAGTGTTGGAAAACAGCAGGCAGAATAAACTAAAAACAAATTTCAGGTTTGACTATTTTGTGGAAAAAGGTCAGGAGAGGCCAGTGGTGTTCATCCTTAATAAGGCTACAGAATGTGGATTCATTCTTTAATCCCTGATGTTCTTATATTTCATTTATATTTCATATCTTATAGTGAGTGTTCAGGTGGATGTGTTGAGGTGAGTGTGTTCAGGTGAGTGTTGAGGTGAGTGTTGAGGTGAGTGTTGAGGTGAGTGTGTTCAGGTGAGTGTTCAGGTGGACGTGTTGAGGGTGAGTGTGTTCAGGTGAGTGTTGAGGTGGGTGTGTTCAGGTGAGTGTGTTCAGATGAGTGTTCAGGTGAGTGTTGAGGTGAGTGTGTTCAGGTGAGTGTTCAGGTGGGTGTGTTCAGGTGAGTGTGTTCAGATGAGTGTTCAGGTGAGTGTGTTCAGGTGAGCGTGTTCATGTGAGTGTGTTCAGATGAGTGTGTTCAGGTGAGCGTGTTCATGTGAGTGTTCAGGTGAGTTTTCAGGGGAGCACATTCAGGTGAGTGTTCAGATGAGTGTTCAGGTGGGTGTGTTCAGGTGAGTATGTTCAGGTTAGTGTGTTCAGGTAAATTTTCAGGTGAGCGTGTTCAGGTGAGTGTGTTCAGGCGAGTGTGTTCAGGTGAACGTGTTCAGGTGGGCATGTTCAGGTGAGTTTTCAGGTGAGTGTGTTCAGGTGAATGTTCAGGTGAATGTTCAGGTGAGTGTGTTCAGCTGAACTTGTTCAGGTGGGTGTGTACAGGCGAGTGTGTTCAGGTGAGTGTGTTCAGGACAATAGTCAGGTGAGTGTGTTCAGGTGAGTGTTTATGTGACTGCGGTCAGGTGGGCATGTTCAGGTAACTTTAGTTTGCTGGAGGCATGTATTCTCTGATTTCAGTCTACAGAGGGTCAGAGGCAGCTCTGGAGGCTGAAGTATGATGAAGTGGAGCTGTGGCTAATCCTATTAAGGCAGGCCGTCTCGGGGCACACGCAAGAACACACACCAGCCTTCTGAACCAGTGCCACACATACCATATTCATCAGGGTCAGACTGGTCTTTTATGTGTAACGACCTTGAATCAGATCTGTCTTGTTTTTTCCTGCAGCAGACACCTTTATTTTTTTCTTTGATTAAGGGCTGGTCCTCAACTCCTGGAAAGCTGCTTCAGTGACTGCTGCAAAAGAGCAATACAAATAAGTTGAATAAAAAAAGCAAAGTCTCAAACACCCATTTAATGAACAGTCATTGCAGATGCAGTGCTAGCAGCGCTTAACATGAGTAAATACTAGATTCTGTACTGTATACTAAGCACTAGGCACCTATGCAAATTGTTTAAAGCCAATTTTCTCTGCATGTGATAAAGTGTCTTTCTTTTTGTAAAGTTAACATTAGAATAAATGCAAACAAGTAAGCAGTAAAAAGTGTCAAGATTTGTTTTGTTTATAAAAGTAGTTGATATTTAATAAGCTAGTGAGGAGAACACAGGTTTGGTTCCAGATTTCTCCTCGGTTGCTCCAGACGTTTGGATTTGTGAAATTCCATCAGCAGCTTCTGTTTTAATTTAATGAAAGGCTGATTGAGTCAAACCAGGTTTCTTATGGAAACTTCAACAAGAAACACACTGATATAGTAAACATAAAATTACTATTTACTGTATAATGGTATTTTTTATTAATTCCTTCTAGAATATCTAGAATATTTTATAGAATATCACTTACTCATAAGTAACTGGTTACTGCGCTAAACATACTGGTTTGGTGAGGTATTTATGTATGCATGACTGTTCACACTGGAGGTTCTGCTCTTAGCTGATCTAATTATGCACGGTTCAACCTTTATTAAGCTTATTGGGATTAATTATTTTCCTATTCGATAAAGGAGAGCATGAAGAACCATTAAGAGGACTGAGAGGCCCCAACACTCAAAAGGAGTAGCTCCCTAAAGAAGAATCACTGAGAAGAACCAAAACTCCTAACAAGTAACTCTCTGAACAAGAAATTCTCCAAGACCATGAAGACCTTTCTAAGAACATTAGGAAGGACCCTGAGAAGAACTAAGATTCAAAAAGAGAGAGTCCCAAAGAGCATAAAGAAGAATCACAGAAAAGTAGAAACTATCTAAAAGCACGAGGATCAACCACTAAAAAAAACAATACTCAAAAGAAGAAACTCCTATGAACATTAGTAAGGACCACTAGGAGGAAACAAAAACCAAAAGGAGGAACTCCCTAAAAGCATAAGTGGGAACCACTGAAAAGAACCAAGACTCAAATGGAGAAATTCCCTAAGAACATACAGAATAACCCTTATTAGGAACCAAGACTCCAAACAAGGAGCTCTCTAATAGCATGAAGGAAGAACGCTGAGGAGAATCAAGACTAAAATAGAACCTCTCTAAAAAACCTGAGGAACTTTCTGAGAGCATTAGGAAGGACCAATGCGAGGAAAAACACTCCAAAATCATGAAGAAGAACCATTTGAAGGAACCAAGACTCCAAACAAGAAATTATCTAAGAGCGTGAAGAAGAAACACTGACTGTATCCAAGATTTAAGAATGGGGTTCTGTTAGGATAGTAGATGCCTGCAGCATCTTTTGCCAGCTGTACATTGAAATCATATGGCAATGCCTGTGGCGTGCTCATCTGAGCTCATTTGCATATGATTTCCTGTCAAACTGAAACACGCACACACACAAACACCCACACACACACCTGAGTAATTACAGGTAAGCAGCAGTCTAGTACACCTCACAGCCGCTGCCCACATCAGGGACTTCCTGCTGCAGATAGCGTGCAGAAAGCTCATTTTCTCAATCCACACTTCAAACATGAGACTTCAAACTCTTTAGCTGAGCCGCAAACAGGCAAACATCACGCAGCTTGCTTAAGCAATTTCTAACAGACCTGTTACAATTACTGTAATAAATACTAAATACTATGATCCAAGATGAGTCCACCTTATGACTGCTTTGTGTTGTTTTAACAGCTCACAATAAGTCATACTCAGTCCTAAACCATATCCACAAGTCTGCTCCACCTTACTGAAGAGCTGGATGCAGTATGAGTGGGTTGAGAGAAGTTTTTGGGGGTGGATTTAAAGAAATGATTTGGGCTACTACTGACTTCTAGTCTATTTTAGCATGGATAGCTTTGGTTTTCTATTTGATTTGATTACATTAATGTTTAAGTTGAGATTTACAGAAATATTTAATATTTAACACAGTAACTGTGTTAAAGGGAACACTGCTGTTAAAAAGCACCTTAGTTGTTTAAAGTGTTTGCAAACCAAAAGTTATTGCACTTTTGTTCACATAGCAGTACTTTGAAAATAAAACTGCGCAATACACTACTTTTGAATTAATTATTTAATTTTGCGTATAACAATAGTGTGTGTGTGTGTGTGTGTGTGTGTGTGTGTGTGTGTAAATCTCTGAATGGTGATTCCAGGCCTTTGAAGTATAGTATAGAAACCTGCATGAAACACATATGCGTGCCATTACAGAACCTCTGACTGACATACGTTCATTCACACATGCACACACAGACATGAATTCTCTCTTGCTCACACACACACACACACACACACACACACACACGCAAGCACATTTAAGGTTAGTGTGGCAGGTGCTGTAACGTAGCGTGCTGATGGTTCACACTCGTTTGACTCGCATTCATGCTGCACGCCCAGTCAAGGAGATTCCTTCAGAGATCAGCACTGAGGGCAAATCAGTGCACACACACACACAAACACACACACACACACACGCACACCTCTGCGTGTCTTTGCACTGCCCTAACCCTGACTGTGGAGTGCACACACGCGCACAAGAATGTGCAGTTATACACACGCAACACAAATTCCATGATTTCACACCGAAATTTAAAGGCACATTCCAGCATTTTTTGAACTTATCCTCCATCTGCTATGTCTCCTTCAAACCATCAGGCAACACCAAAATCAATTTTGAAATGTTTCCTTGAAAAATAGACATTGAATTCACTTATAATAGGATTCAATGGGCAGATGCTGAATAAAGGTTTGAGATCCGTATGTTTATGATGCAAATTCAGTCCTATATTGTGCTTTAAGGTATTTCTGTATATGAGAAGTAAAACTGGTCAGAAAGCAAGTATAAAAACATGGTGAACTAGACGCAGAACTGAAATTACAGTAATCCTCTGCTGAGAGCTGTTGACTCACACCAAATTTTATACACATTTTTATACACATTTTAACAGCTAGTGTAAGTGTGTATCACCATCCGACTTGTTAAAACTCATTAATCAGGCAGCGGTTTAGCTCCCTGATGGACTGCTGGAGAAGCTACGTGATCTCGGCCTGCTGTGGGGACCAGGCACTCAAAGCTGCTGGACAGGTGATAACAATAACTATTAGAAATACTGAAGAATATGACCCAGGATGAGTCTTCCTTACGACTAATTTGTATTGCTTTTACAGTTCACAGCACTGTTTCTGAAGCTTTAACAGTGCAATTTTCAGAAACTGCCGGAGTCCGGACTCGACTCGAACCAGGGGTACGTTTTTTTCTGTCAGCGCTGCTTTTGATACTGTGGTCTTTCATTTTTATAGTCTTATTTAAGTTTAATTTTTTCTCAGCATTCTTTAGCCATGCAATGAATATCTAACCCAGCTAACATGTTAGCGATGGCCTGGGACACCTTCACATTTCTCACAGCATTAAAGATACATTTGTAAGTTTCATAGAAAACTTCCACTGAAATTTATCTTCAGGCCGAACAGATAGCAGTGCTCACAGAAGGCAGTCGATGCAGTTGTTGCTTTCAGCTGGTGGCCCGGTGGTAAGGGCAGCGCCCCTGTGATCAGAAGGTCGTGGGTTCGATTCTCAGGGCTGCTAGTGGTACCACTGAGGTACAGTAATACACATGCAATATGCAATGCAATGTATCCCTGAGTTGCTCCTGAGAAAATAGAATAAAGTGTAGAATAATGGATTCATTTGACAAATATGGACAAATGTAAACAGTATGAATACATTCTGAATACAGTACATTCATACTATGGGCTAAAATTATCTGAATAGTTACAGAGAATAAATAGAATATGTGCAAGCTGCCATTGCATTAAACTGTATAAAAAGGTGCAGATGGTATTATGGTATGTAGAGTATTATAGTATAAGAAGTATTATGGTATGATGAGTGTTGTGGTTTGGGGAGTATTATGGTGTGGGGAGTTTATGGTATGTAGAATATTATGGTATGATGAGTATTATGGTATGATGAGTATTGTGGTTTGGGGAGTATTATGGTATGTAGAGTATTATGGCATAAGGAGTATTATGGTATGATAAGTGTTGTGGTTTGGGGAGTATTATGGTGTGGGGAGTATTATGGTATGGCCAGAACTGGGGAATGAATGTGATGCATGTCCTAGTTAATGACTTGATCTGAGGATAAAAGCGCCTCTTGAGTCTCTCAGGCCATAGGGCTGCGGAACCGTTTGCTCAAATGGTAGAACAGACAGTCCGCTGAGATCTGAACACCAAGGAGCTCAGTATTAGGCCTTCACCCCCAGGATGTAAAACAGTTTCTTCCCTCAGGACATCAGACTCCTGAATCAGAACCGTACTTCACACTGTACCAGAAATCAGTTAAACAAGTGGTTGAAACAAGAAAGTCTCAAGATTTGTTTTGTTTGTAAAAAAAAAAAAAAAGTAGCTGATATTATGTGAGCTGGTAAGGAGAACACAGGTTCGGTCCAAGACTTCACCAGATTTTCAGGTTTCTGATGGAAACTACAAGTAATACTGGGCTTCCACAAAGAACACATTCATATACTGTACAAAAAAGCACTATTTCCTGTATAATGTTATTTGTATTTGTATTGTTTTTAGTTTTTTTTTTATTCTTTTTAGTTTTGTAACATTAAGTAATATTAATGTGACACTCACTGTTCACCTAACTGTCGTAAAATGTTATCTCCCCAGCAATGTTATCACTGAGGTGGGATTGCTATGGTTGCGCTGTTTGAACTCGAAACTGTCACCCACTTTTCTGCAGCTCTTTCCAAACAGTGATTGATTGGAATGTTTAATCTAAAGCTTCCAGTTCACACGCAAAGGCACTGGCCAAGGTCACTAGAAACTGATTCCAGTTCCATGTACTCAAACAACACCAATAGACTTTTAGGCATATTTTAGTATAATTACTATAATGTTAAGCTGTAAAACCACTCTCAATGTACACTGTTTAATTTGCAGGCAACTGTTCAATAGATTGCTGGTGCATTATTATGCTGTTGTCTATAATGGACCTATTACTTATCACTTACACTTACACACACAACCAGATCATTACCGATTATGAGAAAAAAGTTTTTGTGATTAATTAGCTCAACATTCAATTAATCTCTAAACCTTAGAACACGCACAACACAACAAATTGTAAAATGTTGTCATTATAATGTTGTTCCTAAAGTTACTGTAATTTCAAACATGTAATAATAATAACCGCTACTGGGCTTTTAAAATGGCATCATATGTAAATGAACATAGAGAACAAAAATGAACAAATTTCTTTTTTTAGGGATTAGAAACAAACAGCAAAAACACAAGATGTTTGAACCTGGGAGAACGTTCAGGATAGTCTCCACTGAGTGAAAGAGCAGCTAACGGTGAGTGTGTAGGAGAGCAAACACCTGTTTTATTGGTTGAAATTAGATTTTACTAACACACTCTGACTTCTAGGGGTTAATTGTATTTTTAACACAGGTGTCACAATTATTGTCACCCGTAGTAATTCTTATGAAGCTCTAATAGTCATCCATGATTCCCTGTTTCACTGGGGTATAAATATGAGATGACACTGCGGCCAAATTAGTCATTCACAACATGAAAATGCAGACACAAACTGACCATAACCAAGCAATTTCCACAGAAATTCACTGTTTTAAACAACCAGAGCTGTAGCAACCTGGACAAATATAGGACAAAGGTTTATTTTTCCCTATTTCCCCAAGGATCATGACTGGAGACTGGCAGAAAAAAATACGTTTAGCAGACGATTATCCAAAGCGACTTCCATTCAGTAAAACTACAGGGGACAATTAAACAATACCTTCATGCCAGGGAAGTATTTGGACGAAGTGAAAGCAAAAGGCCTACGAACTACGAATGTGACAAGATTGCATTTCCATGAGAAAATGCAATGTGTAATTGAATGGTTGCAATGGTACCCATGGTTGTCACTAGGTGGCTGATAATGGTTGCGGTGGTGCTGCTGCTGGTGCAGCAGTTACATTCTGGCACCTTCAAGTTTAACTTTTTTACTTTCTATGAGGGAAGTTTAGATTTGGACATTTGGTGGGTTTGGTGTAGAAGAAGGAACGTAAAAGTGCCTCCTCCTAACTGGAAGATCTGTATAATAGAAGATCAATGATGTTTTGGGTTTTTTTTTTATCTGCAGGATGCTCTTGTTGTGATACAGGGCATCATGGGCACCAGTGATCCAGTGAACTGAACTGGTCTGTAGAGTCCAAAACAGAGACCCCTGAAGATCTGGAGATGTTACTGAAGAGGAGTTTCTGATTGCTTGTTTTTCTGTTTTCTTCTTGAGTATATTGTTGGGCTTAGAGTCTTGTTCTCCACTGTTGTGTATTCACTGTACTATGATTAATATTGTACAGCTCTTTTGTTTAATGTGTGTATATTGTGTTTGCTTGTGGATCTGTAAACACAGGCTGTGTATGTGCATGCATATGTGTGTATCTGCGCGCGCATGTGTGTGTGTGTGTGTGTGCTGTGCCAAGGCCCTGTTCTACTCTGTATCTCCATATGGATGGCAGGACAATAAAGTTTTTTTGTGCTCTAGTTGATTCACCTCCTGAACTGCTGCAGCTCACGGGGCTTTAGTTTTTCATTTTAGACCAACAATATACATTCACTTATGAAGAAATAAATATATATGAGATATTTCTATTGTGCTAAGTTCCAGCCATTAGACAGTGTGAACAGTGTGCACATGAATGTGTGTTCGTGTGAGAAAAGAGAGTAAGAGAGATGGAGAGAGAGAACGAGATGGAGAGAAAGAGAGAGAAAGTGAGAAAAAGAGACAGAGAGTAAGAAGGATAGACAAATAGGAAGAGAGAAAGAGAGAGCAGAGAGTATGTGAAAGAGAGTAAAAGTGTGTGTGCATGAGAGAGAGAGGGGGAGAGAGAGACAGAGAGCGAGAGAGAGAAAGTGAGAGAGGATGAGAGAGTGTGTGAGACAGAGAGAGAGAGAGAGAGAGAGAGAGAGAGAGAGAGAGAGTGAGAAATAGAGGATGAGAGACAGTGTGTGAGACAGACAGAGAGAGAGAAAGTGAGAGAGAGGATGAGAGACAGTGTGTGAGACAGACAGAGAGAGAGAGAGAGAGAGAGAGACCTCTCTCTCCTCCTGTTCTCTTTGTTCTGTACAGTTTAAGACCCTTTGTGAGTTTTCGCTGCGTGCTGCCTTCTTCGCGTGACTGCCCGAGCAGATTTAGGAGCTGTGTCCCGAGCACCGGGGCCCTCCGCGCGGTAGAGCGGTGAGGCTCGCGCTTTCTCACGCGAGCAACGGGCAGCGCGGGGGCCCACGGAACCACGCACCGCGTCCACACACAGGGCGGGGCGGGGCGGGGCGCGTGCAAGACAGGACAGGGCGCATGAGGGGAGCGCGTGGGACACCCGGCTGTGGAGCTTCTGGAACTTCTGGATAAACTCAGCAGACCCGGTGTTCTCCAACTGAGAGGAACCCTAAGAAAAAGAAAGAGACCTAAGATCACCTGCTGGATCTCAGCCCAATAAAGATCTTTTCCTGATCCTGCTCTTTATTCATCTGTATGTTACTGAATGTTTATTTCATCCCCCCATCACATGCTGCTACCTCTTTTTATTTATGGCACGAACACTATGTCACTTTTCATAACCACTTGCACTAATAATGTTATTTTATTATATCTGCTATAGTTATTTGTTACTTTGTTCGAGTTATTTTGATATTACATTTGCACTATTACTACTGTTCTGTTCTTTTTTTAATGCTTATTGTATATCTTTAATTCCTCTTGTTGCACTGAGCATGTTTAGGACAAAAGAATAAAGTTGTTTCTTTTCTTATCTTATCTTTTCTTATCTTATCTTATCTCATCTTATCCTATCTTATTGTTTTTCATTTTTCTCTGAAGTCCATTCATGATGTAAATGTGATTTTGCCTGATCAGTTTTACCCATTGCAAAAGGGTAAATAAATGCACGTGCATATTTCAAGATTAATGCATCAATTTACAAGACCCATGTTGTGATTGCTTGGCCTGTTTGTGCCTGGATCATAAAGCTGTTCATTCTAAAACACTCCTTATAACTAACTAACGTGCTGTAGGTGGAGCATCTCTCTAACTCATGGGATGAAAGGATGAATAGATAATAAATGGGCATTTGGCTGACGTTCTGGAGCGACTTACAGTCATTAGTTACAGGGACAGTTCCCCTGGAGCAACTGAGGGTTAAGTGCCTTGCTCAAGGACACAGTGGTAGAAAGTGTGGGTTTGAACCAGCAACTTTGTGGCCATTAGGTTAACAGGTAAGTGTTTAATCCACTAGACTACTAGGATGGATGAATGGATGGATAGATGGGTGGATGGATTTATGGGCAGATGGATGGATGTACAAACAAATAAATAAAATGAGCTTTTGCTTCCTGCGTGCAGCTGAATATTAGAGCACTTACTGTTAATTGCTAAAACTCACACCTTTCAATTTCCTGGCTGACATGCCTACTTATTGGAGCAATTATGCAGAGGAAGTGCTATCAGAGCCATGACGCTAACAGGGTCTAGGTTAACAGGTCTATGACCATAACAGGTCAATGGTACCAACACATGTGATGCTAACAGGTCTATGGCACCAGCAGGGCTGGACTGGGACAAAATCGGGATTCCGCGCCAGCCCAAAATTACATGACGGGCCCAAAATTACCATCGCCCATCGAGCAAATGCCCAGTATGCCCGATGGCCAGTCCAGCATTTGGCACCAGCAGGAGTGTTGCACTAACAGGTCTATATTAGTAAGAGGTCTATGGTATTACCAGTTCAATGGTATAAGAGGTCACCTGCACTTACAAGTCTATGGTACTATCAGGTCTATATGGTACCAACAGGGATATGACATTAATAGGTTTTTTAAGTCTATGGCACTAAGAGGTCTATGGTACTAACAGGTCCATACACAAGCAGGTCTATATGGTACTCGCAGGTCTGTGAAACTAACAGGGCCAGTGGTATTTACAGGTTAAATGCACTACATGGTCTATGCCACAACCCTGCTTTCTAAAAGGTCTATGACACTAACAAGTCTATTGTATTAAGAAGTGCATGGTACTAACAGGTCCTTGCACAAGCAGGTCTATGGTACTAGATGGGCTGTGGCACTAACAGGTCTATGGAATGAACACATTTGCAGTACTAATAGGAGCAACAAGTCAATGAGGTTTCTGGCACTAACAGGTCTATGATACCTGAACATGTACAGTAAACCCCTGCTAATTCGCGGAACTTGCGAATTGTTTGTGGAAACACCCGCAAATGCATGGAATTGTGGCAATATATAATTTTTCATGCATTATAGTGCTAACATATTAAGAAAATATATAATTTACTAATTTTGTAACATAAATATTAACATAAATTCAGCTACATTTCCATTTAAAACTGAATAAATTTTTTGGTACTGTCGAGAGAAAACAAAGAAAGCGCGTCTTGGGATGGTGAAATACCCCCTTACTCAGAGGTGGGAGATTTGAGAGGAGCCAATCTGAGAGCGTCTCTGGCAGCTGCAGTCCGGAATTCCCACATCAGAACAGTTTCCCCTGGAGCAATCTTGAGTGTTTTGCTGAGTGGTCTTGTGTTTTTCATTTTGTTCTTCTTAAAACCCTGTTTCATTACTGTAAATGAAATTAATTTATTACTGTATTTACCCTGTTTATACCAAAGAAATTGACAGCGCATAAAAGAAAACGGGCTTGCATGAATTACAGTACAGTCTATATAGGGGTAACATCGGTATTTTACATTCTAGCACTGCAGGAGACAGCAGTTCAGTGTACACTGTATGGGTTTACCTTCACATCTTTTAAGCGTAATGTATTAAGCTGAGTTTAAAATGAAACTACAGTGTTATATTTGGGGGCATATTTGGGGTTTACTCTATAAAAACAGACATTTTAGGCATTTTTACCACAATACAAATTCTAAAATATCTATGTTACTAATAGATTTATTGCACTAATATATCTGTAGTACTAACATTTATATGGTACTAAGAGGTCCATATTACTAATAGGTTTATTGTAACAACATATCTATGGTACTAACAGTTCTATTGTACTAACAGGTTAAATGCATTAACTGGGTTGTGGTTTGTGATTCCAAAACCACTGAAACTATCACAGATGTGTTTTACACATATATTTTATCTCAAAACCCCAAACTAATTTTAGTCCTAAGCCTGATCCTGTGCCTAAATCTAATTAGAACCTTAATCTAGTCCCAGTAGTTTACAGAGTGAGTGTGTAAACAAGGAGCAGTAGGAGCTCGTGCTCACCTGTCTCCTGCATGGTGATGAGTGAATGAGTGAGTGTGTGTGTGTGTGTGTGTGTGTGTGTGTATGTGTGTGTGTGTGTGAACTCGGTCAACCCCCTCCCCCCTCGCCCCAGCATCCTCACGCGCGCGGGCTCAGCGCACCCTCGCGCTCTCGCGCTCTCACGCAACCTAGCCAATGTTTAACCCGCGCGCTACAGGTGCACGCACGCGAGCGGAGAAGGGAAAGAAAGAAAAAGAAAAAACAGGTAACGAGGTTTCACACGAACATCAACCAGCAAACTGACATTCTCTTATTACTGAAACTCACAGAGGTAGAGAGAGGGTGAGAGAGAGAGGGAGAAAGAGAGAGAAAGAAAGAAAGAAAGAGAAAAGAGAGAGAGAGAGAGAGAGAGAGAGAGAGAGAGAGAGAAATCACTGTGATTTTTTATTATTAACTGAAGTTAATTTAGCTCAAATCAGGTTGACAGAAGTGCATGTTATTTGTTCATTATAACAGTCTCTTTAAGTTCATTATTTGTACTTGTACAGTGGTAAATAATAATATGTATGTAATACATACATTCGTTCATACATACATAAATAAATGAGCTTTTACATGGTTTTTTTAAACCAGGTTATGTGTGCAGAGTTGAATCATGTAGACCCTATAATAAAAAGTAACCCTGCTATTAAAAGCGCAGGTTATTTAAAACGTTGCAGATTTGGGGCGTTTGCCAACTGTATAATAAACCCATAATAAACCTACTGAAGAGGTACATTCATTTGTGGGTTTTTTTTGTGAGTTTATACTATCTATCTTTCTATATATACTTTTCTGTTGCTTTGGTACATTGCTGTTCGTACTGATTTATTCCTGTTATTTGTTTGTTTGTTTGTTTGTTTGTTTGCATGTTTTTTGTTTAATTAATTATATTCTTATGCTACGTAAATACCTTAATTCTTGTTATTTAAAATGTGTAATCTGATTACCCTCGTTGTTCGTTTATGTATTTGTTCATTTATGTATTTGTTTTGTGTACATGCATTAGCACGCGTATTACATGCATATCTGTATTTATTCATTCGCTCTAAATATTAACATGATGTCACTTGTTTATTTATTTGGTTACACAGTTGTTTATTTCACGACTGCTCCAAAAACAAACAAGCTAAACAAACAAACAAACAAACAAAAAAAGATAGAATCTTGTGTAAACATGCCGTTATATTAGTTTGATTTGTTCAGGCGGTGGTCCGGGGGGGTCTTTATCAGAGGGGAGGGGTTCGCTCCATGCTGTTGCGCGCGCGCTCGGAGCCTGTGCATTTAGGCGCCGCTTGCGCTTCTCACGCGATTCTCTCTCTCTCTCTCTCTCTCTCTCTCTGTCTCTCTTTCTCTCTCTCTCTCTCTCTCCCTCCCTCTCTCTCTCTCTCAGGTGAGATGCGCGCTCCGCCACCATGGCGTCACCGGGAGCGCAGCCAATGGGGCGAGGAACCGCTCTATAAAAGATTAATACCGCGCGCACCTACTGCTACACTTCCATTCAAAAGGCCAACAAAGTGACCCAACACCAACCTCTCCTTACCTGACCGAGCGCGAGCCCGGCTCCACGCGCCCCTAAAGGTAAGCTGATTGACTTATTGATGGATTGATTGATTGATTTATCTATCAGTTACCTTCCAGAGGTATAAACAACACCCCTGTTTTGGTGCTGAAATTAGACTTTTTTACTGGTACTGCTGGTGGTAAAGTAGACCTGGCATCACTCATTAACTCTCTCAGCACTAAATCAATAAAAACAGTCCTGCAGGTCAAACGGTGCATCACAAATAATCCTTTATTATGTCTATTAACCAGTAATATGAGGGGGGGGGGGTATCTCAGGGCAAACCGTAATGTTGGCACTGGTCTGCCCTAAGTTTAATTTATTACAGATGATATGCACAGATGATTACAGATGATTTTCTTGAGGAAAATAGCACTACTATTCAATACCTTCATTCCTTTGCGTTATACTGTAAGTTGCATCGACTCCACACACTCTGTAATGACAATTTGCATTAACGAAAGGGTACCAAGGTGAGAAAGTGAATGCAGTGCACCTTTAAAACTCATTTGAAGTATAAGGTGGAACCTTAAAGGACCGATTTCATGTAAATCACAATTTTGCCACCTTGTGACATTTGATTTCATATGTAGGTTGTACAATCAGTCCTGCTCTCTCAGAGTCCAATAACCTTCCAAATGGAGGAAAAATGCCCTTTTGAAGTTGCTGCTTTTGTGATGTCACAAAATCCAACTCTCGCACATATTTATCTTTTTTTAGTGCCAGTGGGGGTTTTTTTTATATTGTACATTCAACACTACAGACACTCAAAAATGACCACAGTGACCACACACTGACCAAACTATGAACACACTGAAAATACATAAAAATGCATTGTAGTAGCAATTTATGTTGACATAACAAAGTGCTGACTCTGCAGTTTTTGACAGAATGGAAAAAGAAATGTGAAATAATGACTGAATGGAAATGTAACATGAAGTAAGAAATGTGGCATAAAGACTGAATGGCAGTGTGACATTAGGTCAAACAATGTGACTGAGTGGAAAAGAAACTGTTTAATGCTATTCAATGGGTCCTCATTCTTCACTGTAGGTCTTTGTTCATCCCTAATCCAGCTGTGAAAGCCCTCACTCAGTGACCTGAAGATATTCACTTCACCCAGTGTTTCTTATTCATCAGCTGTTTTCTCGCTTTCTCTCCCAGTTTCTTCCAGTCGGACACTGTATAAACAACAGAAAACATGCCGTTGGCTGTTCTGCCGTTCTTCGGTCCCATCTCCGTGTCGGAGAGCCTGGTTGCCATGGTGACAATCTGCACCGTGTACCTCCTCCTGCGGCTGATTCGGCCCAAGATCCCAGAGGGTCTTCAGCCTCTCCCGGGCCCCCAGGCCCTCCCCCTCATCGGGAACGTTGTGGAACTGGGCCAGAACCCCCACCTCAGCCTGACCGCCATGAGCAAACGCTATGGCAATGTCTTCAGGGTCCACATCGGGACGCGGCCCGTAGTGGTTATAAGTGGCAGCGAGACGGTGCGGCAGGCACTGATCAAGCAGGGGGAGGACTTCTCGGGGCGTCCAGACCTATACAGGTAAACAAAAACAAACTATCACACAAACAGGTTAGATGGAATTTCACAAATCCATGCAACAGCTGGAGACATTGAGGAGAAATCTGGAACCGAACTCGTGTTCTCCTCATCAGCTTACAGAATATAAAAAAATATCACTGCTTTGCATGAATTAACTTTACAAGCAGAAAGACACTTTAACATGACTTTGCGTGGGTGCCAAGGCTTTTGCACAGCACTGTGTTAACTTGCAAAATTCCTTTTAAAATAGCTTTTTAAATGTATAATTGGGATATATATTTGATATATGGCAATCCAACATCTCATTTTAAATGTCTTATTGTATAGCAATCCAACATCTCATTTAGATATTTCTTCTTATTATTATTTTTATGATTATTGCAGTTTCCGCTACATCAATAATGGCAAAAGCCTGGCCTTCAGCACGGACCAGGTCGGGGTGTGGCAGGCTCGCCGCAAGCTGGCCTTCACAGCCCTGCGCTCTTTCGGCACAGTGAAAAGCCAGAGCTCAGGGTACTCGTGCGCCCTGGAGGAGCACATCAGCAAGGAGGGGGTGTACCTGGTGGAGAGGCTGCTGAAGGTCACCGAGGCCAGCGGCAGCTTCGACCCCTTCCGCCACATCGTGGTGTCTGTGGCCAATGTCATCTGCGGCATGTGCTTCGGCCGACGCTACAGCCACGACCACCAGGAGCTGCTGAGCCTGGTGAACATGAGTGACGAGTTCAACCAGGTGGCAGGCAGCGGCAACCCGGCCGACTTCATCCCCTTCCTCCGCTTCCTGCCCAGCAAGACCATGAACAAATTTGTCGACATCAACAGTCGCTTCAATACCTTCGTCCAGAGGATTGTCAGAGAGCATTACGACAACTTTGATAAGGTCAGTGCGTCTGAAGACCAGCTCCAGGAGTTTAGTTAGGCCTAGATCCACCAGGCCTATTCAAAAAGGCCTGCAAGATAATTACATTAACCAAAGTGGTGTGCTTGATTAAAAAGTATACATCATTTCCAAATACATAAGATATATTACATCAGTAGTTACTGGCAGTAAATGAAAATTGTGCCATTGTTATTTATTAAAGTGAGAATTGACAGCAAATATGCATTATACTGCTAATAGTGCTATAATCACTGATATATCCCTGTATAGCTTTGAGCCAAATCATTGTCCATAATGGCTCCTGTGCCTGAAGGAGATGTTCAGGTGCACCAGTATATTAAAGTCTTCAGGCTGGTAGATCTTCAGGACCAAAGCTGAAAATCACTGATTCCTGGCATTGAAAATGTCAGTACATTGAGTGATGTTAATGCCGTCCATGTCCTCCTTTTCAGAACAACATTCGTGATATCACAGACTCCCTCATTAATCACTGTGAAGACAGGAAGCTGGATGAGAACTCAAACATGCAGTTGTCTGACGAGAAGATAGTGGGAATTGTGAATGACCTCTTTGGGGCTGGTGAGTAAGGAAGCAGTTATTATTAGTGAGCAGGCATATGTTCCCTGTTTCATCTCCAGAATGATAACTATACAGAAAAAAATTAATATGTAGTGAATGTTTATGTAATGAGTTTTTAATATGTAACTATTCTGGGCGGTTTTGTATGGGTTTGTTAGTAATATGGTTAAATACGGGTCATCTCTATTACTCCATTTGGATATATTGTGTGAG
>JBBIGA010118376.1:0-27993 GCA_037576975.1 Alestes dentex | reverse complement strand
CTATCATTCACACCAAGACATGCATACTAAGAGACATGTTCTGTAGGAGACATATGGGACAAAGAGACACATTTTTTGCTCTTATATAGTATATTAACGTTATTTTAAGATTTTCTCATTTCAAGAAATCTTTAGACTAGAAACATGTGAAATTATCTGCCAGTGCAGAAAGATATTTAGACTAGAAACAAGTGAAATTATCTGATAGTGCAGTAAGATATTTACACTTGGTAAGAAATGGGAAAAAAATATATGTGTATTACTCTCAAAACAAGTTTGCAGCATTGGCGATTCTGATTCAGAATGGATGTATACCAGCAGACTGCATGACTAAACAAACATACTGCAGCACCAACGACAGCTAGTCAAACAGATATTAGGCTATATATATATAAAAAGAAAAAAAACGGAAGGCTTGCGACAACACTACAAAATGGCTGATTCACTACATAGTGCCCTACATAGTGAACGTGTGCACTTTTCGGACACAGTTCAGATCTAGCTTCATAAGCTAACAACAGCTAGTTCAACCTACTTACTCATTCTGCAGGGGACATCTTCCATTTGCTGGGCATCCTCAAAGTGTTCTCTCTCTCTCAAAGTGTTCTCTCCTCTGGTTTGTGCTACACGTGCATGTGCATTTGTTTATAGGGCGTGTTCTCACCGCCCCCCTGCTGCACAATGAGCCAATCACGCCACTGCTATTCATGTATTCAGATTGCTGTTTTACATCTGAATAGCTGAGGGTCATGGCTGGGGCGAGCAGCAAGACAGAAAATCGCATGCTTCCTTTTTATTCTATTTACAAAGTGCCATCAATATATTTTATTTTAAAACATATATATTTGAAAACTAGAGTCTTAAAGGTTTCTAGTGGTGTTACTTATATGTTTATATGACAAAAACTCGTGGAGCTTTAGATGATTGTTTTGGAAAAGTCAAAAACTCCCCCGGGGGGGAGGTTCGACCTCAGAGGGTTAAGGGAGCTCTTTTGCAGAATGCAGAGGCGTGACCCGGAGGAAGCCCTCTCTGAACAAGTCTTGAAGGAGCAACTTCTCCTGGGATTGGAAGATGGCCCATTGGTACATGCATTGAAGACCTTTGCACGTAGGAACCCAGAGGGGTCCTTCGCAGAATTTTACCAGGAAGCACGTCTATTGGACGAGGAGTACTCCCAAGTGAGGTACGAGTCTCATTGTGCTAGTATCAGAGAAGTTAATTTATGTGCCTCTAAAAACTCTAGGGAAAGAGGAGTTGAAGAAAGAGATCCTGGGTGAAGTGACAAAGCAAGTTCGTGAAATAACACAAGAGGTGTTGCAAGAGTTACGACTGCTTCTGGAGCTACGAGACTCCTCAAGAGCAATGGTGGTCCCGGCACGCCCTGTGCAAGCGACAGAGACCCGTCGGGGCAGATCACAACCCTCTCGTCTTAGGTGGGAGGAAGAAAGATGGCCCATTTGCCATTGTTGTAACCAGCCGGGATACATAGCACGTCAGTGCAGGGGCCCTGGTAGTTCTCAGATGCCTTTAAACTGCTGAACTCTGCTGCAGAGGTCCAAGTGGTGGAGCTGGAGGGGAGCACAGGACAACAGACTGAAGAGATCTTTTTGGGTGAGTGCCCAATGGTGAGTTTGCAGATCGACGGGCAAGAGGTTAAAGGTTTATTAGATACAGGGTCACAGGTTACACTAATGCACCAGACCATGTTTGAGATGCTTTTTCCAGGACACCACACAAGCGAAATGTCTATGTTGACGTTAAAGGCAGCAAATGGACTAGACATCCCCTACACTGGTTATGTAGTATTGGATGTTGAAGTGGCTGGAGTATGTATACCAAAGAGAAGTATTGTTTGACTAAACCAGAGCACCTCACAGTTCCATTAATAATTGGAATGAACATAATTTCTGAGTGTTGGGAGGCTTTGGTTGGATCCAGGCCGCAGTCTTTGTCTCCACTGACGATGCCCAGAGAGGAAGCTTGGTGACAGGCCTTTGTGATGTGCCAACGACTAGCAGCCCAAGTGAAGGAAGGTGGGATGTTGGGGTATTTGCGCCTGGCTGTCTGGAGAAAGCTCTGGATCCCTCCCCAGAGTGAGCTGATGATTTGGGGCCGGGTTAAAATGAACTCAGAGGTGCAGAGATAAATGCTTTTTAGTGGAACCTTTGCCTGAGAACGAAGTGAGGGTAGCCCGAACAGTGACCCGGGTCCACCGAGGTTGAGTGCCCATATGCTTGTGTAATCCCCTTCCCTATGACCTGTGAGTTCCCTGATACCAGAAGATAGCCAGACCTCAGTCTAGATCAAGAAAGTGAAGGAGTGGTCAGAGTGGCAGTGGTAGACCACTGTTCTGGGTTTTCTGTGGGTCTAGACTGTGACATTCATAGTGCTGGCTTATCAGAGGGCCAAAAACAGAGGTTTTGGGACCTGATGACACGGTGGTCCCAAGTATTTGCATCTGAGGAAGAAGATTTTGGCCACACGGATGTGGTACAGCACAGCATCCCGACGGGGTATGCAGCACCTATCAGAGAGTGATTCCAGCCACTACCTCCAATGATGTACAAGGAGATGAAGACCCTGCTGTCCGACATGTTGGATAAAGGAGTAATTACTGAGAGCACCAGTCCATTGGCAGCTCCAGTTGTGGTGGTTCGGAAGAAAGATGGCAGCTGGCGATTTTGCGACTACCGCAAGCTAAACGATGTAACTCTGAAAGATGGTTTTCCTTTGCCCCGGATCGAGGAGACCTTGACATTAAACCAGGCAGAATGGTTCACCACCCTAGACTTTGCTGGTGGGTATTGGCAAGTGGAGGTCCACCCAGAAGATTGGCAGAAGACTGCATTCATCACACCTTTGGGGCTATATGAGTTCCAAAGAATGCCATTTAGCTTATGCAATGCTCCAGCAACCTTCCAGAGGCTCATGCAACGCTGTTTAAATGGCCAGGTAACTGAATTTCTGTTGGTATACCTTGATGATATTATCGTGTATTCTCCCAGTTTTGCTGTCCATCTTCAGCATTTGGAGCAGGTTTTTAAACAGCTGCGGAGGTATGGCTTGAAACTCCGCCCTGACAAGTGTGAGCTGCTGCAGTCCGAAGTGCAAGTTCCTGGGCCATGTGGTGGGTCGAAACAGAGTGACCCCTGATCAGGAGAAGGTGCAAGCAGTGCGAGACTGGCCAACGCCAACCACTGTAAGAGAGGTGAGAACTTTTCTAGGCCTAGCCGGGTACTATAGGAAATTGGTGGCCGGTTTTGCCCAGCCCTTGACAACATTGTTGGCTGGTGTCCCCACTGCTAAGAAGGATAATAGATGGGCCATTACTTGGACTGCAGACTGTGAGGCAGCCTTCACCACCCTAAAAGGGCTCTTACTCCAAGCTCCAATTTTGGCATATGCCGATTTTAATCTTCCCTTTGTGCTTTATACAGATGCTAGCCATCAAGGGTTGGGGGCAGTGCTAGCCCAAGTACAGGAGGGCTAAGAGTGGGTAATAGTATATGCAAGCCATAGCTTACATCCCACAGAGCGTAATTGACAAGCACACTCTTGAACCCAAAGAGCAGGTGGTTTACCCCTCAAACCAGAGGATCATGAGGCGGCAGGGCTGGGGTTGAATGAACAGTGACCCGCTTGCGACAGCACTTTTTCTGGCCAGGTATGGAGGATGTAGTAAGAGGGTTCCAGATGGGTTGCACCAAATGCAGTCTGCAGAGAGGTAGAACTGAACCCAGAGCCCCCCCTACATTCTGTATCTGTGAATTACCCCATGGAAATATTGGCTGTGGATTTTCTGTCTTTGGGTAGACCGCAAGATGAGTGCCCCAATGTTTTAGTCATGACAGACATGTTCACTAGGTATGCATGGGCTGTCCCTACTAGAGACCAAACAGCTAAAACTACAGCACAGGTTTTGTGGGCTTTAGTAATTCAGCAATTTGGGTGTCCCCAGCGGATACACTCTGATCAGGGTCCCAGAGTTGTTTAAGCAGTTGTGTAGCCTGTACGGTACTGCTAAAAGTAGAACTACCCCTTATCACCCTGCTGGAAATGGCAGGGTCGAACGTCTCAACCAGACAATTTTGGGTATGTTACGCTCCTTAGGCTATGAGAACCAGGATAATTGGGCAGAGGTCCTGCCAGAATTGATGATGGCCTACAATAGCACCATTCACAGTGTGACTGGGTTCGTCCCCACTTACTTGATGTTTGGCCATTATGTTAGAACTCCAGTGGATGTTCGTTGTGGAGTGGGCAGTACACCCCAGGGCCAGGGGTTGAATGGGTGGGTGAGGGAACACCACACAAGTTTGAGATGTGCAAGGGCTTCTACAACTCAGAAAATTAAGTATGACCGCACTGCACGGGCAGAGTTCTTACTGCCAGGACAGTGGGTGTGGGTCAGTGATTGAACCAGGCAGGGTCATGGGAAACTGACTCGTGATGGGATGGGACCCCATACATGGTGATTGAGCTGGTAGGGGAGACAGGCTTAGTGTACAGGGTTAAGTCTGAAGTCGATGGGAAGGAAAAGGTTCTGCACAGAAACTCACTAAAATCTGTGTAACCCCAGAATTCCAGACCTCTGAGCATGGTAGGCCCCAGGAGGAACTGAAAAGCCAGACAGAAAACCCACCAGCAGATGCAGCTGATTACTGGGACCAGGGACGATGTCCTGCAGTGGCAGAGCAGTTACCTGAGGTACGGTGCTCTGCTACGTCTACTTTGGGACAGAGGCCCACTCACTATTTGGAGTAAAGCGGGAGGTGACGCAGGGGACTGCTTTTGTTTAAAATGGGAGGATGTGACCAGATGGAGGTTTTTGTAAGTGGCGTGCTTTTATTTTATGCAATATGAATTGCTGTGTATTTTTGTTTTGTGGTGATTCACTGTTTATGTATTTATTTATTTATTGATGTATTACTTATTTCATGGATTTGATTTATCTCTACTGGTACTCTTTTGCCCAATGACTGATTATTTTAGTAGGTATAACCCTGACGTCAACGGAGCTGGGTGGCCAATGGAAGTGACTTGTGGGCGGAGCGGGAGAGCAAAAGGAAGAGTGGCAACACATGCATACACTGAATGAAAGCAACACGTCAAAAGACTGAATGCACCGAGCTGGGAGGATGTGAGAGTTGAAGGAGCAAGTGCAAGGGTGAAATCACTACTAAGGACATTCCTGTGAGGAACGCCGTCGCTGAGAAATGCTGGGATTGACATACGAGGAATGAGGCAGAGCACAGACGGCTACAAATTTGAAGGCGTCTGTTGGCGATACCCCTCTTCACAGCAGCGCCGGACATTTGATATTGCCCGGGTCTATTGTGAGTACCCTTCTCATCCTCACGTATTGGTTTTAAAGTCTATTCAGATGGCAGCACGCTGAACGTGTGTGAGCAGAATACTGGCGCAGTGTTTGTTTTATAGGTGTGGAGGCTTGAGTGAAGAGACGGTTGGGACAGTCATGGTCCACCTACGTGAGAACGGATCGGATTGAATTGAACTGAGGACTGTGTTCTCCAGGGTTTATTAATGTAGTGTGGACTGCTTATCGTTTCAGTGGTAATTTCAAGGTATTGGGGTTGGGTACTGTTCCTGTATTATCCTGTTCTTTTTTTATTTTATTTTTAATTTCAATGGTCTAGGCCTGTTTGTTTGAGAATTGTTTAGTAAATTATATTGGATTTAATCATTGTTCGGTGTGCTGTTGGTTGCTCAGCCTGGGAACGAAGCTGTGTTTTAAGTGCCAATTAAACCGTACATATTTATTTTTATTTAGAGTCCCAGTGCTCTACGCCACTGGGTGGCGTAGTCGTTTTTTTTAGGAGTTTATTAGTAGTTTTATTCATTGTAGCCAGACCCTTGTCACACTTGTGCTGGGTTTATGTTTGGGCACGGCTGTTAGCAAGGCAACCGGACGCTGAGCAGTGGAGGCTCATTCTGTTCACGTGTCTGATTGCCTTGCTTACCACTGCGCCCAAACAACTCAGCATATAAACAACCCATCACATAAACAGCCCAGCATGAGGATGAGGGAGCAAGGCAGACAAGGCCCGGATGTCACAAAAGCAAAACAAATGCAGAGGATATGTGCAGTTTCCGCGTTAGAGTGGGGGTTTCAGTGAACAGTTATTAGCTCGGTTCTCAGAAAAAATCTGGAATGGACTGAAACTGCGACTGCTGATCTGTGGGGGGTTTACTGTATGTATATAAATATATATAAATATATATATACATACCAACATAACCACCTGTCTAATTTTGTGCTCGACCTCCTTGTTACCCCAAAACAGCTCTCTCACTTGGTCCTCTCTGACTCTGTCAGTCTGTCTTCTCTCAGCCTGTTTTGGTTGGACTGTCTTGAATCTTGGCTGCTTTCTGTTTATTCCCTGATAGATAAACCCTCTGGTTCTCCTCTACAGTGCTCTCCCGAGAGAGAGAGAGAGAGAGAGAGAGAGAGAGAGAGAAAGAGAGAGAGAGCGAGAGAGAGAGAGAAACAGATGGAGAGTGTGAGAGAAAGAGAGAAGGGAGGGAGGGAGTAACAATGGGGACAGCACAAAATTAGAGAACCAGATGGGTTACTTACATCTACACCATCAGTCAAAGTTGTGGTGTTTAAGTTTTTATTAGGCAGAATATTTAATATTATTATTCATCACTACTTACCAACAAAAAGTCACCTAATATAATAATGAATGTAATTATAATGTGGATAAACAGAAAAGTGTTAGAACGAGCTACTAAGAAATGGAGCTGTTAATGAGTGCATTTAAAGTTAAAGGACAATTTGATTCTGCATCACCACACAACCAATTAATAGGATGTCAGACATGTACTGTTAACTTTATTTTCTTTTTTCATCTTATAAAGGAAGCCTGTATAATTTGACATTTATAGTTATTCACTCAACAACTTTCCAGTGTTTAACAAGTATAAAAATGAGTAGTTTATGAAATAAATGTATAAGTGTTAAAAACCTGTAGACCGATCTTGTTATTTTTGGTCTGATCATCATAACATTTTCACCCAGTGTAACGTACAGCTGAAGTTTTCATGCGACAACAGCAAACAGGCTTGTGAATCAAACACAGCTGAAAAGCAATGAGAGAGAATTCCGTCTGCCTCCTAGTGGAGACATTGATACAGTTCAGGTTTCCACATTCAGCTCACAGACCCGCTGGATATTTAGCTTGTGGTCAAACAAGTGTGAAAGAGAAAGGACACCACAGTACTGTAAAAGTAATAATAATACAAGTGTCATTAACAAAGCCACTAATATACAGATACCACAAGTACCACAACAGCAACACATGCAGATATATATATATATATTCAGGTGTCAGGTGTCTGAGCACAGACACTGTTGTTTGTTATGATATTTGATTGGATCCATGCTGTGGATGAAGCAGTACTGTACTGCCAGAATGACTGCAGCAGCACTGGTGTTACACTGCACTTTCAGTGCTGTGCTAAAATTACTTCTAACATATGATAGAGTCAGTTCAGTGAAGTTAATGGTGACACTTTAATGGTGGTTGATTGCGATCTGGGTGCCCAGCTCTGATCAGCATATAGCATAAGACGTCCAGTTTCTTCTTGGTTCAGTGTTTGGACTTATTAACAAGACTCAAATTTCAAGATTCGAGAGTTATATTTGCAGCCATACTTGTACAATATACAATTAAATACTATTTCTGGCAGGTCCTTCTCTCATTGTGTTACATAAACTTAAAAAAAGGTTTTACTTTAGAGTGTAATGAAAGCTAACATAGAATAAAGGAGAGAAAATATAATCTAAGAACAAGACAAGCAAACAAGAACCAATATCACAGATTGTGTGGTATTTAGTGCAAAACTGCAAAGTAGGCTCTGCACAAACTGCTGTGTCTATAGAGAAGTTTGGGAGAGGAGAATGAGTATGTGTGTGTTTGTGTGTGTATGTCTGAAATAGTGTTTGTCCATTATGTTTCATGATTGAGAAGTCTTCAGTTCTGGCTTTATGGCTGCAGAGGCAACTTCATGACCTCAGCAGCCTAAACAATGGGTGAATGGGCTGGACGGAGTAATCTTAAGCGCCCGGATTCTACAGTGTGCAGATATAAATGTCCTGCAGGGCTGGTAGGGGAGATCTGAGTTTCAGCCGAGTGCAGGCTGTGTTGCTGTAACATGCAGTACTCGAACCACACTGTAGTTCAGCCAGTTAGGATGCTTGGGATGACTGCAGTGTAGAACATTTTTAATATGGTGGTAGTAACCCTGAGCCTCATTATTTACCCTGAGCGCTTAATTAATATACTGATATAACCCTTTAGTCCTGCACTCCATCACTCTACATGCAGGAGACTAATTGTGGACTTTCTTTAATGGGTATGTATATAAATAGATATATCTCTCTCTCTGTCTTTCTCTCTCTATCTCTTGGGGCTCGCTGAACGGAAACTGCTTGATACATATAAATGTCAGACCACACACTACTGAAGGAAAACACACAGACACACAGTCACACCATGGCCCATTAACACATGAGCTTGCACACCCATACACCCACACATACACACCCACACACACACACACACACACACACACACACACACACACACACACACACAAACACAAAACCGCACACATGCATTTGACCACAAGCTACTCTTGTGAACATCATCCTCTCACGACAACATCAAAATTCATTTTTCAGCTTTATTTCTGAAGAAAACAGGATATAAACTAAAGAACAGTAATGATCGGCTGCTTTGTGCTATAAACGTGTACAGGAAATGTCAAGCAATGCTACATGATTTTCATTCATGCAAAAAAAAATAAAAATAAAATATATATATATATATATATATATGTGTGTGTATATATATATTCACAATACCCAATACTAATCATACACCATATCCTATGTCCATGTTTTAAAAAATCACACTGTGTCAAAAAAAATGACCAAAAGAACTTGACCAAAACAAAATCTTGTACAGAACATTGAAAGTTAAGAATGTTTCCCTTCTTCCTCCAGTAAAGATGTGTTTTTGGAGTGATCTTACGTTAAGTGTTTTTAATGGTTTTAAGACTAGTTCAGTGGGCCAGTGCCAGAAGATTTTAAAACAATAATGTATTCTAGTTAATAGGGTACTAGCTAATGAACTGGTGAAATCCTTTAAAGGGCCCATAAATTGCATTTTTCTTGCAGTTTATTACCCTGAGGTCCACCAAAAAAACAGATTTTAACAAGACTATATAGGCATGAAAATGTAACAGGCTGTTTTTGACAGGCTGTTTTTAAGGTCTTTAACCTTAAGGACTGAAGTATCCAGATACTCTTTACATTTTATATGATTTGTATAACACCTTCGGGATGAGCAGGTGTGGTTTTGTGATCCGGAACTAGTCATACCTGATCTCACTGATACACAAATCAAATCTTCAATCAACCGCAATCAAATCTTCACAGCAATGTCTAATCATCCCAGCTACTAACCCCCCACCCCAACTGAAGTATTTTTGTGCCTTTTGGGTATGTTAATAAGCTCTGATTGACTACCTTGTACCGAACCCCATCCAAAAGGCAGACAAGGATGAAACACTCCTTATAACTTCATTGTGAATGAAGCTAAACTTCTATAGGCTGACGAAGCGAGTACATGTAAAAACATAACAAAAATAATAAAAACAGGCTTAGTTTCCATGTGAACATTTTGAAAGTAATGTATACATACTACATCAAAGAATGAAAAAAGAGGAACATTAATTTCCATTCCAGTGCACAGAGTTCAAAACTGAGTAATACAGTAGAGAGTCAGAGAGTCAAGTTTTTACAAAAACAGACAAAAGTACAGCATTGAACCTGCAACGTGTCTCTACAAAACAAACAATGGTAGTATTTCTTTCACTTACTCATGTCGTTGGTCACATGGCTCTGACAGTTTAATGCTATAAAGTAGAGGCTGTAAAAAGAAAGTTTTCTAAAGTCTACTGATGCCTACTTGGTTGTATCCAACCTTTAGCTTAAACACTGACATTTCCTCTGTATCCTGAGCTGAGTTTATCAAGAGTAATGACATAAAGCAGCTTTTGTAAAATCTGTCCATTATGTATGTACAAAATTTAGAACCTGAGTTGTATCATGGTTTTATTAGCAGCCTGAACTAGAGACAGTTCCTCATCTGGCCCACATGTACCTGAGCCATTTATTCCAACCAGGGGGGCATGGGAGCCCAACCCAACATTCACAGGGAAAAATCCCAGTCCATCACAGGTAAGACACACTCACACTCATACCTAGGGGTAATATAGCATCTCCAGTTCACCTTTGGACTGTAGGAAACCCACAAAGACATGAGGAGAACATGTCAACCACTCACAGAAAGGAACCAAACCCAGAACATTCGCACTGTGCCACACACCAAACACACACCGGATTACTCACTACCAAGCACTACAACTGATTGGCAACACATCAGTTAGCAATGTCGTCCAAACATGGGCGCCTGTCTGCCCCAATCATTCATTTTGTCCCGCCCACTTTTTGTGTCCCAAGACTTTGCACATACGCAATGCCCCCCTATTTTGCTGTTCTCATAGGCTTCTCAGATTTCTTCTCTTTAGCAACCTTATGGATCTCAAAACTGTCTGATTTTGGTAGTTGAGACTTTGAACACTAAGACAATTTTCATTTACATTTACGACATTTAGCTGACGCTCTTAACCAGAGCAACTCATTTCAATTGTTGTACAGGTGTTTCAGATGTTGTCATTTATAAGAGGACCATTATTCGTTCCACGAACTGGCTGTGTCGTTTGCTGTCTGATTGGCAAAATAAAGGAAACGGCCTATATCATTTTCTGTTGTAAAGTTGTCTTCATTTTATTTTGTCTAGAGCTCAAGATTCTGTCATTACAATATCCTATCAGTTAGCATGGTGCTAACTGCAGGCCTTGCCTTAAACTGGGTGGAGGTGTTCAGTACACTCGCTCATGCGGTGACACACTATAAATAAGTTCGCACCATGCTAAATGACAGGACATAACTACATTAGGTCCAGTGCGGAACTGAAGAAGAAGTTTGGCTATGTTTGGGGTAAATGTACTTTTCCTGTCATTCAAGCCAAGAAATATTCCCAGGCTTCTGTCAGGATCACCACTGTTGGGATTAGATGGATTTATTGCTGTATTTCTGCATCTCCTTCAGGGTTAAGTAACCACTGCTGCACGGCTGGACCACCATAGAGGAGGGTCTAACTGCAGCACCCCCTAGAGCCTCCGAGGTGCTACTGACACCAAGAGCAGCTATTTCAGTGTCCTCAGGCCAAGGCGAGAGCTCCGGCTCCAGGGCCAAACCCAGTGGGAGGTGGGCGGCATCTGCAGGGGTGATTATTCCTGGTAAAGACAGAACAAATGAGACCAAATGCTGGACATTGACGCCACTGCACTCTTCTCGCATCCCTTTATCTTCCTTCTCTGATTGTTCTGTATGATCCTCGCCTCCTTCTTCCTCTCCTCCCATGCCAAAGCCGGAGTCAGGGCTCAATGGCTCTTCCTGTTGTTCGTCCTGGCACTGTAGCCGCTCGTAGGAGGACGTGGATTGAAGAGAGCTGCTGCTGCCCTCTTCAGGCTGATATGTGAAGTACACCGAGCAGGTCTCCAAGCTCACGGACCCCGGCTGGGTTTCGCTGTAGAAGTAGCCCATGTTGGAGAAGCCGGACGATGACTGGCTGTTACTAGTTGTTTGAAGAAAGATGGGCGTGGGGTTGCCATGGAAAGGCTTCATCTCGCTGACCAGAGTGTCATCACATATCTCGGAAACTTCCACAGGCGAGATGTTACAGTCACATGACAAAGTTGTGAGGTAAGACTGGGTTGAGTGCTGATGGCCCAACCATTTCTGCAGAGAGATTCAGAATCAAAAACTTTACTGATCCCAGAGGAAACTGCTTATGCTATGACGGCACAGACACAAGAACAATATAATATAAGATCAAGTCTAAATGAAAACCAAAATAAAACTCTCCAGATATACGCTAAACATGCGTATAGTCTCTCTCTCTCTCTCTCTCTCTCTCTCTCTCTATATATATATATATATATATATGTATATACCTATACCTATGTCACTGTAGTCAATCTTTTGCCATAGGCTCTAACCGTACATTACCGTAGGGAGGGGTTTCCAGAGCCACCTTGGTAATTAAGTAGAACTGCTGACTGCTCCCTGCTGACTATCCACCCTGTCCACTTTATCGGAAACCCCTATGTTGTAGCTCCACCTCGCTTTTACCAAACATAACACATTTACAGTAAGTGAGAGTTACTGTGTGTGTCAATGTGTGTGTGTGTGTGTGTGTGTGTGTGTGTGTGTTTCTGCACGCACATATATTACTATATGGTTCTCAGAAGGAGCTAAGAAACCACAAGAAGAGGCTGGTACACGCAGCTACTTATGAGAAACGAAAGATAAAAAACCTCAAACCATTCAGGAAAAGAAACAGGGACTTTCAGACCATGGCTGAATGATATCGCAAAACATGACAAAAATATTACAATATTTGAATGGTTGGATAATAATAATAATAATAATAATAATAAGCTTCAGTTTTATAAAACTATTTGTGATCACAAATGATCACAAGATCACTTTGCAACACTTTACAAATTCTTTTAACAAATAAAAATGAGTTGAATTTCACCCAGCAGTGAAAAATGTATGTTTAAGGGGCAAATTAATGCAATAGTTTATTGTTTAAGCTGCACAGTAGGAATCATATGTGTGTTATTAATACACACTTTATTACAGTTGCTACTGAGGTACTAAATGGCTACAGTTCCCCATATCGCCTGGAGAAAATCATTTTTTTCATTTATTTTTCCTTTTTTGAATCATTTGGAAACATGGTCAGAAATGCCCCAGAAATGTGATTACTACATAAACTCCCAGTTATAAGCATGTAAGAATGCTTCCCTCATCTTGTACAGGTATCATGTTTGAGGTACTGGGTGATTTAGTTTGAACTGTGTCTTTATGAGATCTTAAATTATTTGCCATTACAAAGAGATAACTAGTGCTTTCCTGAGGTAGTTTAGATCTCATAAGGCCTACATAGATATACTGCACACTAGAAGGAAACCTACCAAAACCTGTGCTACAGAGGCCAGCTACAGTAGCTGTAGTTGCAGAGGCCAGAAAAGCAAAGTAAGTAATGCTGAACAATACTTTAAATCATACATGAAAATTTAGCTCGTCACCAGGGTGTCAGAATTTTTTGCATAGTCTATTCATATGTAACCTGTTTTAATTACATTAATACCAAACAAAAGCCATATAACCTGAAAGTTTCCTCCATGGATGGACAGAAGGGGCTGAAAGTATTTGGATGGGTCAGGAACATGCTCACGGTCTGATTTCAGCATACTGCAACACACAGACACATACACACACACACTTTAGTCAGAAACTCAACAAACACAGTCTTACGTAAAGTGCAGCCAGCTGATCCCAGGAGGGAATCTAAACGTTCTGACAGACCAAACACACCTGGGCAACCAGGCAAGCGCAGTGTCACACTGTACAAAACAGATTTCATCTTCAAACAGATGTGCTTTGATGGTCTGTGTGGTTTTTATTCTAAATGAGGAACTAACCTTAGAGAAAAAAACCCATGAATTTCTCATTTGAAAGTTCACCTGTGTTTCTTGGACATCTTCGTATTTAATTTTTTACACATTTCACAGACGTAAACTTCATCACAGGTCAGAGGTGATCACGTTATTCACATAGTTCTGCCTGTGTGCAGTATATGTGTGTGGGTGTGTGTGTATGTGTACAGTCAATGAGTGCATACTAATATATATGAGTGTTTATATTAAAAATATCATATAAACATATACACATCTTGAAATGTATATACATATACATATATATCCATATTGGTTAACACTATATTGATGGTCCACCATAGATACATAACTGGTGGATTATCCACAGCATTAGGTTTAGGTTTAGGATTAGATTTAGGTTTAGGATTAGATTTAGGTTTAAGATAAAGGTATTAAAATTATTTAAACTCAGACTGGAGTTCAGTTACAGTCAACAGATGTTCTATTTTAACATTATTTATTTATTTACTTATTTATACTCTTTTACATAAATTGAAAGCACCAGTGTAAAAACTTCAGTATCACTTTGTATAAAATCTTTTTATAAAGAAATATAAAAATATATATTTTTTAAAATATTTCTTTATAATTATGTGCCAAAAGATCAGATGCCTGGACCCCTGTCTTTATGTCTTTTATACTCCTAAAACATCTGTAGGTTGATCAAATACAAGTGTTCAGATTGATGCCTGTGTATTACAGCAGTGCTTGAAAGTTTGTGAACCCTTTAGAATTTTCGGAAACATCAAATTTTCACACAAGTCCTTAAAGTATACAAAGAGAACCCAGTTAAATAAGTGAAACAAAAACATTTCACTTGGTCATTTATTTATTGAGGAAAATGTCAGTGGCAAAAGTATGTGAAATTCTTGGATTAACAGTTAATTTTAAGGTGAAATTAGAGTCAATCAGCAGGATGACAATCAGATTTGAGTGGGCACACTGTGTTATTTAAAGAACACTGACCTATCAAAGTGTTAACACATGTTTGTGGAAATGTTTCATGGCATAAACAAAGGAGATTACAGAGGACCTCAAAGAAAGTGTTATTGATGCTCATCAGCCTGGAAAAGTTTACAAAACCATCTCTCGGACTCCACCAATTCACAGTAAGACAGACTGTGTACAAATAGAGGAAATTTAAGACCATTGTTACCCTCCCCAGGAGTGGTCCACAAACAAAGATCACTCCAAGAGCAAGGTGTGTAATAGTCGGCCAGGTCACAAAGGACCACAGAGTAACTGCTAAGCAACTGAGGGCCACTCTAGCACTAGCTAATGTTAATGTTCATGAGTCCACCATCAGGTGAACACTGAACAACAATGGTGTTCATGGCAGGGTTGCAAGGAGAAAGCCACTGCCCTCCAAAAAACATTGCTGCTCATCTGCAGTTTACTAAAGTCACGTGGACAAGCCAGAAGGCTATTGGAAGAATGTCTTGTGGACGAAAACCAAAATAAATCATTTGGTTTGAATGAGAAGCATTATATTTGTAAAGAGGAAAGCACTGATTTCCAGCATAAGAACCTTATTCCATCTGTGAAACAAGGTGGTGGTAGTATCATGGTTTGGGCTTGTTTTGCTGCATTTGGGCAAGGGCAGCTTGCCATCATTGGTGGAACGATGCATTCTGAATTATACCAGCAAATACTAAAGGAAAATGTTCATGAACTGAATTTCAAGAGAAAATGGGTAATGCAGCAAGACAACGATCCTTGGAACCCAAGTTGTTCTACCAAAAAATGGTTAAGGAAGAATAATGTTCATGTTTGGGAATGGCATGGTTAAAGTCCTGACTTTAATTCAATTGAGATATTGTGGAAGGACCTGAAACGAGCAGCTCATGTGAGGAAACCCACCAACATCCCAGAGCTGAAGTTGTTTTGTAAGGAGGAATGGACTAAAATTCCTCCAAATCAATGTTACTGGAAACATTTAGTTGCAGTAATTGCTGCAAAAAGGAGGCACACCAGATACTGATATGAAAGGTTCACATACTTTTTGCCACAAACAGATTTGTAATATTGTATAATTTTCCTTAGAAAATAAATGACCAAGAGAAATATTTTTGTCTCATTTATTTAACTGGGTTCTCTTTATCTACTTTGAGGATGTCACGTTGTGCATGCTCGGGGAGTGAGGCGAGGCACAAACACAGGTTCCTTTGATGGATTTTTATTATAACAGACACAGACTCTACACATAACAAAACAAAAAGACACAAGGGCCTAACAAAAACACACTAAACAGAAGACCAGCAACTAAGACAAGACCTTAAATACACAACAGACTCGGATGGAAACCAATCATTAAACATAATCACTTTAACTAAACACAAGACAGATGACAAGGGATGACTCATGATTTTTCATGATATTTATGCAGAAATGTAGACAAGAAATGTTTACAATCTTTCAAGCACCACCGTATATTCAAAACAAAAGATTTAATTTAAAATGAAATATATTAAGAAAACAGTAGTTTTGCTTTAATAAAGCTGGGATTGGGACACACAAACACACTTACCAGCTGCGTTTGCAGAGTGTGGACACTACGATGGAGATGATCAAAACAAGGATCAGCACTATGAACACCATCAGCAGTAAAGTCTTTGAAAGCCTGGAGACTACATTAAAATACAAGAAAGTCTGGATCATTGGAAGCAAAATATGAGGAAATGAGGGGTGCCTCATGACTTCTGTATAATACTGCATATATAGAGCAAGAGAGGGTGTGGATGTACCTGGCATGAGTGTAACAGTGTCCCCCGTGTCCTTTAAGCTTTTATTCTTCCCAGTGTCAGATGTCCAACTAACAGAGGGGCTCCAGTCGCTCCACTGGCCGGAATACTGACCCCTATTGCTGGCTTCTACAGGCTTTACCCTGACCTGGGCCTCATACTGATCACCCACAGTGAATAAGTCATCGTCCAGTACAACAAAACTCTGGTGCACATGCACTGGTTCAGTGTCCTACACACAGAAACACAAAATAATGAAAACACAGGAAACATGCAGAAGATCCAGTACCTACGTCTATGCGCAAAACACACCTCTGACACAAATACCAGTTATACCAGTAACATAACCACTGGACACCTTTGGCAGACTGTGCTGGGCAGTGCTGGCAAGAGACTGTTTATAAATCAATAAGCAGCAAACAAACAAAAGAAACAGCAAAAGTTGTACAGGTCTCCTTGCAGTTCTCCACTGTAACAAGAATCCAGAAGTATTATGAACGAGAGCGAGAGTCTTTAAAAATGCCATTTTTATTGCGCTAGAATATGCTCACAGTGACAAAAATGAGAAAAAAAATCGAACCTTTAATGTAAGTAAATATATAATTTAATTCATTATTAAGAAATAATTATTTTTTACTAAATCACCGGTGCCAAAATTATTGGCACGCCTAACAGTGTGTTAACCCAGTGAGTATTGCATTGTGTATCTGATTGGTTGCTGGGTTTCCTCTCCCTAGTGTGTCGGCCTTTAAAACCCCAGTCGTTCTGGCGTGCGGTCACCATCATAGAACTTTGGTTTTCCTTGTGTTACGCTCTTGTGTCTCGTACTGTCTTGGATATTTGAGGAGAGCCCCAGTCTTCTTAGTAGTAAGAAGTTCTCCTCATTGATAAATGCCAGTGAACTTTGACTTGGCTATCTCTGTCTCTTGTGTTTCCTTAGCATTAACCAGCAAGGCTGAAGTGCCCTCAGGCTGGGACTACCCCTCGTAGCTCCTGCATGTTCTGTAGCATTTGACATGACTGCACCTTCCACATGGACCAACTGGAGTTCTGTTGCCCACTGCTGCAATGCTTGGTGGAACACCAAAGCCAACTGGATCAGCTAACATGGGTGGTTTCAGACATGGTGCTCAACCTATTTCCCATGTCTCCACCAGTTCCGGTCTTGGCACCTCTGCTACCGGGCCAGATTGCTCCTGTTCGCTCCCTATCGACTCATCATGCTTTGCTTCTGGAGAGGTATGGGAACGACCCATCTTGGAGTCAGAACTATATTTTAGCATGTGAACTGTATTTTGCAGTTTCCAGAGATGTCCTTGACACAGAAAGTATCATTGCTGATCCAACAGCTCACCGGGCAGGCTCAGGACTGGGCAGCAACTGTCTTGAACGGCAACAGCTTGACTGTCCATGACTACACCACGTTTTTTCTCCTCTTCCAGATGGTCTTCGACCATCCGGACCAGGGACAAGCCAGCAGCACCCGCCTCCCCCAGCTACAATAGTATTCAATCAAGTTCTGCATCTTTCCTGCTGAAAGCGGGTGGAATTAACCTGCTCTCATAGCAGAAAGGGCTCCACCCAAAAGGAGCTTTTTTATTTCTCTTCATTTAACCAATTCACCAAGTGAAGCAGCAGGCAGTCAGGAACACAGCGTACGGGGAGCAGTGTGTGGGGATGGTACCTTGCTCAAGCGTACCTCAAACTCGACCTGCGGAGTGCGTACAACCTTGTGCAGATCCGAACAGGCAATGAGTGGAAAAATGCCATACAAATTAATAAACACTCCGTCCTTCTTCCAGTCGATCATGAATGACGTCTTCCAAGGCATGTTAAACAAATCTGTTGTCATCTAAAAGAATTACAAAGGTTCCTAGGGTTTGCCAACTTCTACCACAGGTTCATCCAGGGTTTCAGCTCTGTGGCGGCACCGCCTACTGATCTCCTTAAGAGGTCAAATTGGGAGCGGTGTTGTCACAAACACGGGTCTCTCAGGAAACACCACCTGTGCACCTTCTTTTCGAGCAAGCTGACTGACATGGAGGGGAACTATGACATCCCCAGAGTCCAGAAAACTGCTGCGGTGATTATAAAAAGTATTGCTGGCCAAATATCAGGGTGGATGTAAAGCAAGCAGTCCGTTCTTGTTCGGTATGTATAGTCACCAAAGTTCCTCATGTATTTCCTGCCAGTAAATTACTACCCTTGCCAGTTCCACAGAGACCATGGTCCCCCATAACTGTGGACTTTGTCATGGATCTCCCGAACTCCAAGGTGTACACTACCATCTTGGTAGTCGTTGACCTGTTCTCTAAGGGTGTTTGGTTTATCCAATTCAGGTCACTTCCCACCACCTGGCAGGAAGCTGAGACTCCAGTTGGTGTTGAGACACTATGGCAGCCAAGAGGACATTCTGTCCGATCAGGGGCCCTCCTTCATATTGAGGGTTTTGACGGCCTTCTTTAAGAAGTTGGAGTCCGCAGTCAGCATGACCTCAGGTCAGGCTGAACAGTTAATCCAGGAACTCGGCAGGTTCCGGGTCTATTGCAGAGCAAGTTTGGGAAAGTCCACACCGCCATCTTTTGAGCGGTTCGGCGGTTTAAGAAACAGGTGACCAGCACCAGAAGGAGACTGGAGATTGAGTGTGGTTATTGACATGGGATTTACGTCTTGGTCTGCTGTGTAAGAAAACTGTCACCCCACTTTATTGGTCCTTTTTGTAATAGAAAAACTAGCCAACCCTGTTTCTGTTAAACTCAAGTTGCCCCCTTCATATGAATGTGTCTCCTGTGTTTCATATTTCTCTTCTCAGACCAACAGTTCAGAGACTGCTGGATGCAGGGGAGGTGAATCCCATACTCCTTGTGGAAGTTGAGGGAGCCCTGCCTGTCAGGTATGCAAGCTGCTCGACTCCTGGAGGAGACATGGCCTCCTGCAGTACCTGGTGGACTGGGAGGGGTATGGGCCTGTGAAGAGGAGCTGGCTCGTGGCTCGGAACATTCTCAGTCAGGAGTTGATGACTTCCATTGTGCCTGGCCAGATTGTCAGGCTTCTCGTGCTCGTGGGCGCCCTTCTGGCCAGCAATCTCAACTCTGGAGATCGAGTCATCCTCGGCGGTCTCATTCAAGTCCGGGGGGGGACAGTTCTGGAGGTGAGGGTGCTGTCACATCCATGCTGCCTCCACCACACCCCCAACGGTAACCGGACTACTGACCTGGGGTTTCCCTGCCACGCACCCCTGTTCATATGTAAGTTTGTTTTGGTTTGGTGCGTTGCCTGGCAGCGCACCTATTTTAGCTTCAGCCCTCGTGTTCTCCCTGTAATTACCTAGTTAGGCTTTCCTTGTGTCTCCATGTGTCTCCCTTTGCACGTTAACCCAGTGTGTATTGCATTGTGTATCTGACTGGTTGCTGTGTTCCCTCTTCCTAGAGTGTCGGCCTTTAAAACCCCAGTCGATCCAGCATTTTGGCATGCGCTCACCATCATAGATCCTTCGTTATCCTTGTGTCATACTCTCGTGTCTGCTTTCATACTGTTTTGAGTGTCTGAAGAGAACCCTGGTCTTCTTAGTAGTAAGAAGTTATATGCAAGTGAGCTTTGATTTGACTGACTCTGTCTCATATTTCCTTAGCATTAACCAGCAGGGCTGAAATGCCCTCAGGCTGGGACTACCCCTCGTAGCTCCTGCAAGGTTGCGGAGCACCTATTACGCATTTGTGTCCTCATTCCCTGTGGCGACATGACAATTTGGAGGTTTATTAATTTTATTTGATCTTTTCTTTATTATTTTGTCTGTTCTTTGACCCCTGAAAGAAGCTGTGCATCAAGCTTTACTCAATGTGATCTGTGTTGTCATTTACACAATGAAAGGTTTTAAAATTATTGACAGAAAAAAATAACTTCCAATAATTTTGTCCTTTCATGCAGCTGTAAAAACTACACAGATCTACAAGTGAACAAAATCTTTTTGTTCAAAGGCTCAAATTTGACTAAATTTGCAAATGAAATTATTCACAATTAACTACATTTAATAATGTGATTAATCATAATTATTTTGACAGTCCTAGTAAATAGACACAGTACTCACGACACACACACACTGACCTTCTCGCTGTCTGTTAAGGATTTGTACCTTAGCTGATATTCACACTTCAGGTTAGGTTTAGGGTTTCTGCTCCAGCTTATGTTTCCCCTGTGAAAACTGGGTCTGTCCAGTGGGCGCAGTTTAACTGACAATCAAACCAGAACATGGCAGCATCAATCAACACTATTACTGCAAATTCCACCTCAAAATAAATATCAGCCTTTATAGACCTGTCCAGTGTATTAGGTCTACTAACATTTTATGAAAAATACCAGCCATGCATGCTCACACACAACTATACTGTGCTTAGAATGGCCCCCACTCAAATCGTATCTGCTCCAGAATCATAGTGTTCCAGAAACTGAAAAGTGAAGAACGGGTGGGTGGAGATTGTACAGTGACAGATCAGCTGCAGTCTGTAACTCTACACCAATATAGTAGGAGCTCATAGTTCATTCTAATAAAGTAGCCATTGAGAGAAAGCACAAGGTGGGTGACCAGTGAGTGGAGGTAAAATGTATGGTTGGTTAACCAATAGATGTTTAGATAAAACTAAACTGTGGACATTCTACAATAAGAGGATGCTGTGAGATAACAAAGTTAAACTAAGCTCTAATAAATCAATGGATTAAGAGAAAATCAGAGAGAATGCGCACTGTGATGGCCAGGCTGATACTCCAGAAGGTTAACACAGGTGGCATTACAGATCACCTTCAGCGAGACCTTTTCTGCAAAGCTGAAGCTCTGGGAGAGAGAAAAAGAACCAGAATAAGGAGTCAAAAATGGTTCTTTAGTGGCAACACTTAAAAAATACCCTCTGGGTATTGATGTTCATATTAAAGGAGCAGTTCAGCAAAAAAAAATAATTTTCACAATGTACTATTAAACCCAGATGTGCTGTGCTTCTATTGTTTAGAACCAGAGCTACAAGGCTATAATCATTTCTGTAAACACATCAACAAAACTTCTCTGGACCCTCTGGACAAATCGGGCTTATGGAAATGGACACAGATCTTAATGAAGAACTGGATGAGCTTGGAGGGTCCAGAGAAATTTTGGTGATGGTTTTACAGAAAAGATTTGGATGACTATTGACTTCTAGTGTTGGCAACGCTAGACTCATGGCTCCTGTTCTAAACTAAAGAAGCAAAATTTGTACCCAAACATGTCTTGACTGATAGACCACATCTGGGGTCAGTGGGGCACTGTGCACATTTTTTGATAAACTGTTCTTTTAAAGAGGAGGTTGCTATATGTTACATCATAATACAGTATTACTATATTATTGTATTTATTAAAAGCATGATTTTCAATAATGGAATTATTGTAGTGATTACTTTTTATTATTTATACATATTATCGATCAGTTATTAAGTATTAAAAGTGTTTGAGTGATAATGGAGTTTATATGGGGCTTTGGGGTCTTAAGCTGTGGAAAATGATCATAAATACAATAAAGGAATGTTTAAAGGTCTTAAACTGAACTCTGCTCCTCCTGATGAAACACAGCTTGGGGTTAAGAGAGGGGCTATATCTTGTTTTCTAATGTAGAGAAACCCCCAAAAGTGCAAGCCCATAGTTTGACCTCCCTTTTATGTCAGTTTTGTATGTTTTAAAACTTTAACACACATTTTCTGCTCACCAGTGAATCAAATGCAATCCAGCAGCCTCTTGCAGCATTAGAATGAGGGTGTATTGGCTCCAGTACACAGCTTTTCTTTCTACAACACACATACAGAGTGACAAGAAATGACGTAAATACGGCCCATCACTCTGGAAACAAACAATACAAACAACTCAGACACTCACACACAGACACACACACACAAACACACACTACATGTATCCAGCCCATTGAACTGAATGAGTTCAACTGCTTTAGGGTGCCCCTTTTGCTGATACAGGTGTTCACACACAGCTCTGATCGCCATAGAAAAACACCAACCAATAGAAATGTAGCAGCCATTCATAGGCCTATGGTCAACATGACAAAAGCCAGGTGTAAAAAGACCCCTAGGACTAACTTGTGGAGTCTCTGGAGTGATGGAGCTCCATCCAGTACCTTTGGGATAAGCTGGAGTGGCAAATTCAACATCAGTACCTTACCTCAGTAATGCTCTTGTGGCTGCAATCAAATCCCCACAGCTATGTTCCAACATCTATTGCCTTCCCAAAAGAGTGGAGGCTGACTTTTACTGTTCAAAAGTTTAGAGCCGCCATCTAATTTCTTTATATTTTGCTTCCAAAGAGCCAGGCTTTCTTGTATTTTAATGTAGTCTTGAGGAACAGTTCTCAAGGCTTCCTGAAGGACTTTCAAAGACTCTCCTTTTCAGTCCAGTCCCTGAACCTGACCAGTTTCAGAAGAATCTTTGTTTTGTTAAGCCACACAGTGACCTATGTATGAATCATTCAAGCAGAAGAAAGCACATCTTACTTAAGGCCTGAACCAGTGAAGAAACAGGTGCAGACAATTCCAGATGATCAGGCCACTAATTAGTATACTCATGGTGCTGAACGTTGAGTGGCTGGAATACCTTATCTTTAGGCATTCTGTAGCCTGTCACAGTAAAACATTTGTTCCAATTTCTTTCATTTAATCTACTCAATATGCCAAAGTTAAGACTGTTTAACAGATAGAAAATAGTACCAACACGGTGATTCAAAGCAAAATATAAAGAAATTGGCCCAGTGGACCTTCAGGGAGAGTGTTGATGCCAAAACCTTTAAGCTCTACCAACTCCTGAATTATGAATTTACACCAGATTTCCTTGTGTTCTGCTAACTGAGGCAGATTTGCAATACAGCATCATCACTGTCCTGCCCGATAATACTCAGGCACACTTTCAGAAACTGCTGTGAAAGATACCACTCAAACCACTCAAAAGGCATCTGCTCTGTGACAAACCTGTGGTTTAGATGGACCTGATAAACTGTGAGGGGCTCTGTCTGGTGTTTCTGATAAAGAGTCTGAGTTATATAATATCTAATAAACAGGACATTACAGACTTGAAGACTTTTAGAAAGATTATTTCCTATCACTTTTCAAAACAAGCTTTCCATCTCTCTCTCTCTCTCTTTCTATCTTTCTCTCCCTCTCTCCGTCTCTCTCTCTTTCTCTCACTCTCTCTTACACACACAAACCTGCACACACATCACACATATATGACTCACTGTTGTCCCCTGTATGTGTTTCTGACCGCATGGAGGCTGCAGTTCTGGCCAACTTGTTGCTCTTGGCTCCGCCATACACATGAGATATTAGTGATGAAGTCATTCACACAGCTCAATCCTGAGAGAGTTCCGAGACAAAAAAGTTCATCTTTATAAAAAACAAAAGTACAAAAATACATTACCAGTCAAAAGTTTGGACACACCTTCTAATTCAATGATTTCCTTAGTTTTTATTACTGGCTACATAAATATTGAAAACATAACTGATTGCTCTGATGACAGCTTTGCACACTCTTTTTTCAATCAGATTCATGAGGTATCGACCTGGAATGGTATTGAATTAACAGGCGTTTCTTCGTCAAGAGTTCATTAGTGGAGTTTCTCTCCTTCTTAATGTGTTTGGGATCATCAGTTGTAATGGTTGGGTTGGTACATGGTAATTCTGTTCGACTACGGTTCTACTCCACATTATGGCAAGAACCAACTAAGTTAAAAAAAACAACAGTCCATCATTACCTTATTACAAGACATATTCTTATTTAACTCTTTTTTTGTTTACTGCATAATTCCATGTGTTCCTTCATAAGTTCCTTCATTAATGTAGAAAATAATAAAAACAAAGAAATAACATTGAATGAGAAGGTGTGTGTCAGAATCTGAATAATTCATGGTAGAGACTGAAAAATTAATAGTAAATATTGGATAATTTATAGTACTGAATTATGTATTGTTGAATTATTATAAGTGGGTACTGAACAATTTCTAGCAAATCATTTGTAGCAAATACTGAATAATTTGTAGTCGATTATTATTTTTAGGAGAATCTGAATTATTTATGGTACTGAATACCTTATCGTAGATACTGAACTATTTATAGCACTGAATCATTTATTGTACTGACTGAATAATTCATAGTAGATGCTGAATTATTTAGAATAGAAACTGAATAATTCATAGTAGATATTGAATAATTCATAGTAAATGCTGAATGACAGTATAGAAACTGTATCATTTACATCAGATACTGAATAAATCATAGTACATACTGAATAGTTTCTAGCAAATATTAAAAGATTTGTAGCAAATACTGACAAATTTAAAGATGATACTGATTCTGAATTATTTACGGTAGAATGACCGGTAGAATTATTTATGGTAGAATGTGGTAGAATCAAAATAATTTATAGTACTGAATACTGAACCATTTATATTAAATACCAAAATATTTGTGTTTAATGTGTTATATTTTGATTTTTGTTGGTGTGTGTCTGTCACTAAAGTTTCCACACTTACCTGAATGTGTTAGACTGGGCTGAATTGCTCCTGATAGGAGGAGAACAGGAACTAACAAGAGCCATCTGATATACATCTCTGCTGCAACACACACACACACACACACACACACACACACACACACACACATACAATGAGAACTGTGCTCTAAATTTTTTTATCATATTCATGAAATAGGTGAAAAAGTTATCATGCTAAAGTCATTCTGATATGTCAATGTTCATTAAAGTGAGAACTCTGAACATTACCGTTTTTTAAATGTATTCATCTTTTTGTTTTTCACCATGTTTGACAAATTAATATTAATGTGAATGAGTGTTTTTGGATTTGTTTTGAGTGCCGAGTTTGGGTCAGGTTCAGATGTGAGCTTCAGACTCATCACACTCACTGTAGGGGTCAGGTGTTTAGGCCTGTTCACTTGGGGTACAGCGCACATGCATTTACCCATTAGTGGATAATGTTACTCATCTGACCATATCACCAGCACCTGGGTGTTATGCACCTCTGATCTCTCGGATGACCTTTAGCTTTTGCAAAGAGGGATTTCTGCCTAGCAGGTCCATATAAAATCCCTCTCTGTGTTGTAGTGGACGGACTATTCTCCCAGTCTGTTCTCCCATGTCCTGCAGTCATCTAAAAAACAGTTCACTAATATATGAGCATACAGGTCACTGACTGACCCCTTTTTCACCAGTACTGTTTACTGACTCTTTCCTACAGATCTGAATGCAGACATAACTTTAGTCTCTGTTCCTCAGTTGAGCTGAAGGTCGCCCAAAAATGTACCCTCTCCCAAAGCTACAGCTCTGTTCCTCTTGCCCTCTTGATCCAAGATCAAGGTCAGTAATTTCATCCATGCAACCGAGCACGACAGGATGTTAATTACTCAAGTGGATCATGTCTGGAATCACCTGTGCTTTTTATGTTTATTCACTCGTTTATTTATGGGTCATCTTACATCTTGCATGCATATACCCCTGCCCCCACACCTACACAAAAACACACCTCCCACAGTATCAGAGTAAGAGAATAGGTCACTGACTGTTGCCTTGGAGACATGAGGAGGTGAAAGAGTAACCGCAAATGGTGCTGTTTTTACCTGTGGCTGAAAGTGTAACTCACAAACTCTCGCATCTTACTCTCAGCATCTTACGGCTAAACTTGATAAATGTAAACCCACCTTTTCTTCCAGAAAGCTTAAGCAGGACATCATTGCGGTCAAACAGAAGTACAAAGTCAGCAATAGTTGACATAACTCAAAATATCAAGGCATGTAGTTGTCCTCACTCTGGTCCTTCTATTCAACCAACTTAGATCTGCTTGTTCATCCAATAACAGGAAACCCACATTATGTTTACAGCAGGGGCGTCATTAGTTTCAGGCATCAGGAGCTACATCCCAGGATATTTTTTAAAAGGTCTGGGTCTCAATAATAATAATAATAATAATAATAATAATAATAATACCACCACCACCAGCAACAACAACAATAAAGAACCATAGCCAGTTGCCCCAGATCTATTCATAATCATATCTCATTGCAAGATTTCATTGGTCATCAAAACAACTGCCCTTCATCAGCAAATCTAAACTATAGCCCCACTGACACACCGACACTTCAGTAACCCCCTGACATATCAGTAACCCCCTGACAACTTGAAACGACAGCCCCTAGTGTTACAAAGTCCTAATGCCCTCCATCTGATCCAGTGGGTGCTAATGTTGCTACTGTAGGAGTCTCGCCCAGGGATGCCTGGACAGGCAAAACAAAACACGAAAAGACTCCAGATATCACTATGTATTAAGATTCTTGAACAGTCATCCTGAAGGTCCGCCCTCATCAGCTTTTTTCCAGATACAGTACATTGCCCAGATAAAATCATAATCATCTGTCATTCTGAGAAGTCTCCCATATCAACAAAGTAAAACTATACTTTAAACCAGCCCCATTCCCCACTGACAAATCAAAACTGTAAACCAGCTTCCCTGTTGACAAATAAAAATTCTAGCTCCAACAGCAAACCAAATCTCCTGCCAAAACATCGAAACTATAGCCCCATCCACAAACAAACTCCTGTCGGCAAATCACAGATTGAAACAATAGCCTCAAGGATAAACTAACAACTTACCTGTCAACTAATCGCAACTATAACCCCATTCACAAATCAACCCAATCCCCGTCAACAACTCGAAACTGTAGCTTCACTGACAAACCAACATCTCCTTCCCCTGTCAACAAATCACAAATTGAAAATATAGCCTCATCAACAAACCAGCACTCCCATCAACAAATCAAAACTATAGCCCAGTCAACAAAACAACATCCCCCACTGACAAATCAAAACTATATCCCTGAATCTTTCAAGGTTCAAATGATGTCTCTACCCTCCAGAACTGTGCAGCACTTCTTACAGTCAAATCAAGTCTAAGGTTGCTAATGTAGGAGCCTCGCCCAGGAATGCTTATTGGAACAGACTAAACAGGAAAACAAAGCCAGACATTGTAAAGCAAAATGCAAAACACAATTCCAAATATCAAGACAACTTGCTGTGTTAGAATTTTTGAATCACTGACTTAGCAGTCATCCTATGGGCCCATTCCGCCAGTGAATTTCACAGAGATGGGTGATTTGACAGCACATAGAAATTTATGACCAGTAGCACTGCTGCTCTGGCTGTGTTGTGCTCTGAGGGGGAAATCTTAGTAGCAACACTGGACAATATTGGGAATGCTACAGGGAAAACACAAATCTGTTAACATTTCATACCCATTGGAATTAAACAGACACAAAAATGAAAGACTGTAAGATACACAGTGAGTCAAGAGTCTGTATCGTTATCTTCTCATTTTTCTCATTGTTTTCGAATATCTTCTTCTGAGCAGTATTTACTCATATGAGGCTGTGCAGATGTGCACAGTTAATTCAGACCTGCCTTCAGATAAGACCTGGAGTCTTCACAGCAACTTCTTCTTTCTCTTTCGGCTTTACCCTTCAGGGGTCGCCACAGCGAATCATCTGTCTCCATTTAGCCCTATCTG
>JBBIGA010118352.1:0-28009 GCA_037576975.1 Alestes dentex | reverse complement strand
GTATATATATATTCTAGCAATGCATGGGCTTTTATTATTTTTGTTTCTGTAGATATAAAACTAATGTCCCTACATTATTCTACTTACATTCTTCATTTGTTATTTCATTATTTATGTGTATTTATTTGTCTAATAAAATGTGTATCTGATGTTTGTCTATGTACTTTAGAGTTAATAACGTTACGTCAAAGAGAACGTGTTACAATATCACATGGCTCTAATGACAGAAGAGTTGTACTGAATTCTATTCTAAAGAGCATTTAATTTTTTTTTTGATCTGTTTTGATTTTATATAAACTGTGTATTATTTAGTTTCCTCAGTACCAACCACCTCACTGATGCTGAGCACATTTGCTTCAGAATGAAAAACAAATAAAGAAAACTTTAATTTACCTGCGAGTGGCACATCCCACTGCAGATGGTGGTGTTAATGGCGATGCATCCACCACAGTCCTGCTTCTCCACATGAAGAGTGAAGTTCCTCAAGGAACATCCCAGCAAAACTCCGGCAGCTGAGAAGAACAACAGAACATGCAGGACCACAGCAAAGGCCATCGCAACTCAAAAAGCAGCAAAAAGATAAGGTTCCAGACACCAGACAGTAAGTAGTGCTGATCTATCCAAGGTTCTTTAGCTTCAGCTTTTGAAGAACCTACGTTGTTCGTTCACTGAATGGTGTTGGATGTATTTGTGAAGCTCCTCTTGCTCTTTCTAGGATTCAGTCCAGTTGCTTTTATACTAATCTCCAGTAGGCCCCACTTTCTAATCTTACTTCCAACGAGGGGGAGGGTGGGGGGCTCTTTTTCCATCCAGAGAAGATCACCTGTGGATGCTCAGTCAGGAAAACGTGTGCAATAGCTCATGTTCCTGCTCCATTACATCCTGTGTAAATACAGTGTTTAACAGATCTAACCATGTGGGTGTTATATAGAGATATGAAAGAGGTTTTTTGGGTCAGTTCATAGCTAATTAGCCTGTTGCAGTAGTTCTATTCACGTGTGTTCCTGACCTGAGCCTGGAGAGCTTACATGTTTTTCCGCTTTAATCCCTACTAATACACTCATGGCCTCTTCCTGGACATGTGTGGCTGGTAACCAGTCATGTCACGTGGCCTTGAAAATTAGAACTCAGTAATACTTAAATGAGTGAAATCAGTAGGTAAGTTAAAAGGGCCATATTATTGGAAAATCAACGTTAAACATCACTGAAGTTTGAAAACATAACATTCATTGCTTTTATGATGTCACAGCCATGAAAGTATATCCCGCAGTCTACAGTACTTTAGGTCTGCAGGGCTGTCCCACAGGGCTACACTTCAGCTCTTTAGACTCTCTCTCTCTCTCTTTGCAATATAATATCCTTTCATGGCTTTTGTTGCCACTACTAAATTGATGATTCTATATCCCACTTCCTGAGACCAAGGTTTCCAGTTGCATCTCAGCATGTCTGGCTGATGTCTCATGAGTGAAAGCCCATCTCTTGAAACTGAATCCCAGCAAAACTGGAACTACAGGTCCTCACGGTGATTTTAGCATCTCATTCAAGTAATCCTTGAACCCAGCCACTGGATGTGCACAAGCTAGTGTATATCTTAGTGCTGGTCCCATGCCCAGGTAAATGGGTAGGGTTACGTCGGGAAGGGCATCCAGTGTAATACTTTCCCAAGTCAAATATGCAGATAACTAGGAATTCAGGAATGAGTTTAATAGAGGGACAGCTAGAGTTGGACCTTTGGAAGGAAAAGTCAGAGAGGAGAGATTGCTTTGGGAAAAGGATGCTGAGGACAGAGCTGCAGGGAAGAGGAGAAGAGGAAGGTTTAGTAGGAGGTTAATGGATGTGTTTCATTCAAGATTCAATATTCTTTATTTGTTATACATAGTTGTAGAAGTACAACATGTAATGAAATATTGACCCATAAGACTGTGCCATGAAGTTATCAAATAAATTCACATAAATTAAAGACAAGAGAAAACTGGAAAGGAAAGGACCATCAAGATCCATACGTAGTATCCTTCGAGTATCTAGTACAGCTCAGCATAACCCATTGTCCTTCAAGGCTCATGGAAGACCAGTTTATGGCTGTTCTCTGTTCTGGAACCCAAGGATGAACTTGCACTGGCTGTCACGCATTATCACTCACGTTCTACCACAGTGTTCTAGACTGCCTCTGAATGTTACTGTCCAATCAGTGTCGGTCATGTTCCATGGAGTTCCATCACTTTTGGGCAAATTTTGGGCTGACAGATTTTCTGGTAATATAGCACTTTGAAACATTTTGTAATTGTACTAGTGTCTAGTGTACTATTTTTTTTAACATTTCAACCTAATTCTCTGTTTATAAAGGCATGTTACCAAAACAACAGCTTGGCGGTGTAATTTGCCACTATTACGCATGTCAGGTGACTCAGTAATTGCACAAAATGTAATGATTTTTGGTACAGTGTTGCTTGTCAAACAATGTGTCCATGTTTTTTAGTTGTGTGTTGTGTCCTACACAGTGCTCCGTCCATCAGTTGGTACATCAGCTGTTGGGACGCAGCCCAGGTATAGTGTGATTTTGTTATTGATGGAATGTCAGTTAAAAGTGTAAAGCATGCGAAGACGAGGGCGTATTGACAGTAATCCTGAATGTCCATTAAAGTCCAGTGTTGGTCAGCATGCAAAACTCCATGTCTTTCCATGTCCTGTCCTGGCGGCATAAATAGGAATGTATGCAAACCGGTGCAAAAAAATACAAAAATGATTTTCAATGAATAAAAAAAATATTTATTCACTACTGTTTTATATTGGTAACAGCATTGTGCAGTTAATGAATATAAGCTGTCATGACATCTTATGACGGCTTACTACAACTGCAATGATATGTTTATGGCATGTTTATGTCAATATTATTTGGCAGGGGGCTACCAGCAAATCTTTTAGTCATTACTGAACAACTCCACAAAATTTGGGGGCAAGAAATCCCAGAGGAAGATCTCACTGCTTACAACATTCGACTTCTTATCAGAAATAAATCTTCTTATTTTCTACTTTTGAATTTGATCACTAAGACACATTTCAGATGTTTTTTATTTATTTATAAGACAACCAAGTTTTCTTTTGGATCTTATGATTTATCTGAAGATCTAATTATCTGAGACAAATAAATATCAGAGCAATGAGAGAAAAGAAAGAGCATTTTAAGATCTTAAACCTGGATCGGGCTGAGGTTAGAGAAAGGATCTTTCTCAAAATTTAAGTGTAAGAAAATGGTCAAAATATCATATTGATGTTAAACTGAGCTCGGTTATGTTTGGACAAAGAAAAAGTCTTATTCTGCATTTTCCTGTCCCCTGGTTTTGGTTCCCAAAGAGTGGTTCTTTAAAGAAAATGGATTTGTGAAGGGCATTTTTAAAGGCTTAAAGAAGGTTCTACACAGTAAAACAATGTATCCAAGCCAGGGACTGTTATTTTGAAGAGTGTTATGGTACTCTTTTTATTTACAATTTGAATCAGAATGTTTGATTAAATGAATAAATGGACATTTATGTTCTGGATGGCACAGTAATTCCTGACCACTTTATTGGCCGCATTCTCCCTCGAGTGGCCTCAGAAAGGCTCGGGAAAAGCAGGGCGTCATCTGTAATTCTTCTTTTATTTCCGTGAGGAAACACCCAGGCTTATAAAGATACAGGATTGTCAGGTGGTGTAAGGGTGACACAGTCGTGCAATCGCTTAGTCTGGCCACCAGGGGATGAAATATTATCCACAGAAGATGATTTAGAGAAACTGGGCCAGGGGGAAATGTGACCCAGCACCTTTTTTATTATCAGCTTCTCTAACAGCCCTCTGAACACACAGGCAGGTCACTCAGACAATCATGTGGGGTTACTGAGTGGGCACTGGCCTAGGTCAAAGGTCAAAGCCTGACCTTAGTCAAATCATGGTTACTGTTCTTCTCATAACATCTCATAACTATTTGCACTGCCAGTCAAAAGGTTTTACCACTTATCCAATTATTTCATAAACTACAGATTTTTATTCTTATTAAACATGGGAAAGTTGTTGAGTGAACAACCATGAATGAAAATATATCGAATAAAACAAGCCTCCTTTACAAGATGAAAGAATCTGTAAAAGTGCATGTGTGACTCCTATTAACTGGTTGTGTGGTAAAGCAGACCAAAATTCTAGACTGTCCTTCAACTTTAAATGTACTAGTTAACTGTTTCATCACTTAATAGCTCATTAAATATCTTACACTTGTCTGGTAATCCATATATATTTAAAATTACAGTAGGAGGCTTGTTATAGGTCAGTGATGAATAACAAATCTGACATTTTCTGTCAAATTTAGAGTATTTTTAGTTAATATTAAGTAAGTAACATGCAAATATCAGTGTGTGCAAAAACTTTGACAGATAATTGGTTTTCTGTTTAATGATGCCTTTTACCTTGTAGCATTTTGCAGTTTGCTTTAATGTAAAGTGTGTTACAAATACATTTTATTATTATTTTGTTATTATTATTATTATTATTATTATTATTATTATTATATGATATTTGCTTTTGGTTTCCTGGCTGACTGATATGAGTTTAATCCTCAGCATATTGGAAACCCTACACATTACATTTCACTCTTACTGCCTCTGGAGGGGGCTAAAGTTAGAGGTAGGACCACCAGTACAGCTGGAAGGAGTATAGACTAAATTGTAATACTGTACTGTAACAGTAAGTGGAATTGAAATGTAGTTCTGATTGGGTAGAATTTTAATCATCTGAACCCATAGCAACAGTAACCATGTATCAAATGTCTCAATTCAGTAGCTAATGCTATATGACATGTTCTGGACTGGAGAAGTTCAAGGAGGCAGATAGTGTGTTCTTTTCTTTGTTCCTTTAAACCACTGGATCAAAGATCTGACCCCAACTATGTAATATTTAATGTCCAAGCTTTTATTTTTTCTCTCTTAGATCTACTTCAACCTATCGTCCATTCATCCGATTTGACTCTGGAAGCTCCACAGATTAGTGTTATGACTCAGTACTCTGAAGAAGAGTGAAGAACATGCCAGGATCCACTGTAGCGCTTCTGTAAGACCACAGCACCCACACTGGGATCTGGTCATGATGGAATGAAAAGGAAGTTCAAGGAGGCTTAAGGAGTGTTCTTTTCCTTTGTCCCTTTAAATTGCTGTATCAAGGATCTCACCCAAACTATGTAATATTTAATGTCCGTGCTTTTATTTTGTAGATGTGGATCAGAATATGACATCTACCAGCACTGGACTCACCTGATCTGAAGAGAAGAAAATCCACCTGGATGGCAGTCCTGCTGAAATCCATAATGATTCTTAATAACAATGAATAAAATGTTATGAAGAGTTTAAAAGAACAGAAAACATCCAATGACACACAAAAAAATAAAAAATATATTGCATTTGCTTTTGGGGGGCTCTATTGCTAGCTGTAGTATAGTGTTGTACCGGGGGATAAAACACTCAGGCTGATGAGGGTGTGGATCTGGGGCAGGTGCCCACAGTGATTGCGCAACACCTTACAGAAACAGGCACGTTCAGTTCTAAAACGTGCCAATCTACCACCACCTACCCTCACCACCTTCTACAACGGCACTGCTGAGAGCGTGTTGACCAGCTACATCACTGAGTCGTGTGGGAACTGCAAAGCACAATAGCGGAAGTCTCTGCAACGCATAGTGAGGACAGCTGAGAAGATCATTGGGATCTCCCACCCCTCAATCCCGGACATCTTCAAAACACGCTGTCTGCGCAGAGCCTCTGCCATTGAAAATGACCCCTCTCACCCATCACATACGCTGTTTGACCCCCTGCCATCAGGTAGAAGGTTCCACAGCATCAGGACAAACACAGTCAGGTTCTGCAACAGCTTCTTCCCCCAAGCTGACAGACTCCTGAACTCCCTGTCGCCATCCTCTTAAAATCCATCCAGTGCCCTCAGCTTTCTCCCTCCAGACATTGCATACAATTACGCACTGCCACTTTGTACTTTGTGTACTGCTATGGAAAGGGGGGCAAGGCAGTGGGGGGTGGGGGCAGGACAAAGAAGTTTGAGGAATGTTGGTGTAGACCACATGTAGCCAAAAAGAAACTAATCCAGAGGGAGATCCTGCTACTCACAGTCTTATATTTGTCTAATTAGAAATAAATAATCTTCTTTGGTGATTATTGAAGAGTGACTTATTTCTCCTAAACCACGCATAATGAGAAATAAGGAGCTAAACTAAACTTAAGACGGAAGATCTTCTGCATCGGCCGTTCAGTTTTATTCTCTTTTACAACCTCATGGATCTAAAACTGTCTCACTTTGATAGTTAAGACTTGAATTTGATTACTAAGATACATTTCAGATGTTGAACAGGCAAATTTATAAGACAGCCAAGTTTTCTTTTGGATCATATGTTTTATCTTATGTTTTATCTTATCTTATCTTATCTGAAGATCTGATGATCTGAGACAAAAAACGATCAGAACAATGAGAGAAAAGAAAGAGCATTTTAAGGTCTTAACCTGATATAGGACTGAGATTAGAGGAAGACTAGGAGCAGAATTTAAGACGTGTGAGAAAATGGTTAAAATGTCATATTGATGTTAAACAAGATGGCACCAGAGATGATGGCTGCCATTGCTCAGTGTCCTCCTCAACTTTGCGTTTTTCTTATGTTTGTCGTGTTATTCTTTACTCTGCAACCCGCAATGCTCTCATCTCATATGACAGACAAACTCTCCTGGACATTCACAGACCGACTTTTTTGTGAATGGAGGTGTCTTACCTTGGCTACCTGGGCAGAAACAATGCCGGAGAAAAGGGGGGAAAAGAGCCGGGAGCCTGGTCAGACTAAGAAACAGACAACACCGCACCACACTAGCATTCTTCTAGTGAACGTTCAGTCTTTGGAAAACAAACTGGATGAACTAAGGGCCACGATGACTTTTTCACAGAGTTTTCACAGAGATGGCAACGCGCTTAGCTTGCAGCTGCTTCTCCAGGTCCAACACTTTGGTGCAAAACTGTGTTTTTCTCCAGTTTCCACATCAAAAGGTCAACAACATGTGCATCCAAACAGCTGGTAAGCATGTATACAACAGCCAGACCCTGCTCCAGATAAGAGAAAAGCGTGTAGCTTACCTCGAAGATGAGCAGCTGCTGAAACTGGTGACAAGGCTGCCGTGAGAACAGCAAGGGCCAACCTGCCCAGGGCCATCAGAGCAGCAAAGCACAACGACGCCAAGAATATCCACAGCCATTTCAAGGACACTTGGGATGTACAGTGCATGTGGCAAGGCATCTAGGCCATCACCAACTACAGAGCATCTCCACCTGCCCGCGACAGCGAGGCCTCCCTTCCAGATTCGCTGAACAACTTCTACACACAGTTTGAAGCACAAAACAACATGGCAGTGAGGAAGTCCATCCCACCTCCCAACGACCAGGTGCTCTGTACGACTGTGGCTAATGTGAGAAAAACTCTGCTCAGAGTCAACCCACGGAAAGCTGCTAGACCAGACAACATTCCTGGTTGTGTGCTCAGAGGATGTGTAGAACAGCTGGCAGATGTCCTCACAAACATCTTCAACATCTCTCTGAGCACCACTGTCATCCCAACATGCTTCAAAACCACCACCATCATCCCCGTGACAAAGAAGTTAAACTTAAGACAGAAGATCTTCGGCTGTTGGCATTGGCCGCTCAGTTTTATTCTCTTTTACAACCTCATGGATCTAAAACTGTCTCACTTTGGTAGTTGAGACTTGAATTTGATTACTAAGATACATTTCAGGTGTTGTACAGACTCATTTATAAGACAGCCAAGTTTTCTTTTGGATCATATGTTTTATCTTATGTTTTATCTTATCTTTATCTTTGTTTTATCTTATGTTTTATCTTGTCTCATTAGCGTGCCAAAGAAGTTATCGGTGTCAGTGACTGGGAAGTCTTCCGGACCGCCGCTGACAACGATATCAGTAGTAAGTTGAGTATGTAACGGACTTTATTCACAAATGCATCGATGACATTGTACTGCGGATTAATGTATGGACTTAACCCAACCAGAAGCCGTGGGTTAACGGAGAACAACAGGGCTGTGTGCTCAGCCCTCTACTGTTCACTCTGCTGACCCACGACTGCGAAGCAATGCACAACTTGAACCACATCATCAAGTTAACCGATGACACGACTGTGGTGGGTTAGATCAGCGGTAACGTTGAGGCAGCATACAGAGAGGAGGTGCAACGGACTGGTGCAGAGCCAACAACCTTTCCCTGAACGTGGAGAAAACAAAAGAGATGGTTGTTGACTTCAGGAGGGTGCAACATGATCACTCCCCGCTGAGCATCGGCAGCTCATCGGTGGAGACTGTCCAGAGCACCAAGTTCCTAGGAGTTCACATAACAGAGAACCTCACGTGGACCCTCAACATCAGCTCCATCACCAAGAAGGCCCAGCAGTGTCTCTACTTCCTGCAGAGACTGAGGAGAGCTCACCTTCCACCCCCAATCCTCACCATGTTCTACAAAGGGTCCATAGAGAGTATTCTCTGTAACTGCATCACAGCCTGGTACGGGAATTGCAATGTTTCAGACCGCAAGACCCTACAGAGGGTTGCGAGAATAGCTGAGAAGATCATTGGAGTCTCTCTAGCCTCTGTCACAGACATTTAAACCAAACACTGCATTCGCAAAGCCACCGGAATTGTGGACGACTCCACTCACCCCTCACACATTCTCTTTTCCCTCCTCCCATCTGGAAAAAGGTTCCATAGCATATGGGCCTCCACTACCAGAATGGGGAATAGTTTCTTCCCTCAGGCCATCAGACTCCTCAACTGGAACTGAAGCATATAACACACACACACACACACACACACACCACCACCACCAACACCAACAGCCCCTCCCCTCCCTCACCCTACCCCTTTGAACAACTCAGACTTTAATTACCTCTTAAAATACTCTTTTATATGCTACACATTCTGTATAAAACACAACATTCTGCACAATTATATTTATTGCTGTTCTAAAATTGCACAACAATATTTGTTGCTGTTCTGCATTTTCTTTGCACATGTAAACTCTGTTCTGCATCATTGCACATCTCTGCTGCTAGAATACAGTACCAGTCAAAATACTGTTTTCATCCTCAATGTAGCCATTGTCAGTTACACTGAATGGTGTCTTGTCTTGTCTCATTTCGTTGTATTGTTGCTCTTGTGTTCTGTCCTGTTTGCACTTGTGTGCACTTTTTGTTCTGTGCTGTTCTGTCCTTCTCTTGTGTTGCACCATGGTCCTGGAGGAACGTTGTTTCGTTTTTGTACTGTGTGTATATGTACTGTGTGTATATGGTAGAAATGACAATAAAAACCAACTTGACTTGAATTGACTTGACATGGCTGGACCCCTCCGTCCCTGACTCGGCCCTGACTCAGAAAACACAGGGGAGGTGGCGTGTGTGTAATGACTAACAAACGGTAGTGTGCTGAGGTACAGACAGTTTTGTCAGGGTGCTCTCCTGATCTTGAACATCTTATGATCAGATGCAGACCTTTTTATCTGCCCAGGAAGTTCACAGTGGTATTCTGTACTGCTGTTTATATTCCCTTCCACGCAGACACTTTCCAACGTGTGGCAAGAACATCTTGGATCATGTTTACACTCCATACTCACATTCCTACAAAGCTCGCCCCCGACCGGCCTTTGGCAAATCAGATCACTCCTCAGTCCTGCTGCTGCTGCCAGTCTATAGGCAGAAGCTGAAACGTGAGTAGCCTGTGACACATTCAGTTCAGTGCTGGACCAACCAATCAGACAGCACCCTGCATCAATGCTTCAGCATCGAGGACTGGGAAGTCTTACGGACCGCCGCTGACAACGATATCAGTAGGTAAGCTGAGTATGTAACGGACTTTATTCACAAATGCATCGATGACATTGTACTGCGGGTTAATGTATCAACTTACCCCAACCAGAAGCCGTGGGTTAACGGAGAACAACAGGGATGTGTGTCTAGCCCTCTGCTGTACACCCACGACTGCATGGCAACACACAGGTCCAACACCATCATCAAACTTGCAGACGACACCACCATCATCGGCTGCATTTCTGATGGAGATGAGTTGGCATACAGGGCAGAGATGAGAGCCCTGACATCATGGTCCTGAGACAACAACCTGCTGCTCAACGTCAGCAAAACCAAGGAGCTAATTGTGGAGTACAGGAGACTGCAGAGAGGAGGCCACGCCCCCATCCACACCAAAGGAGCGGATGCGGAGAGAGTCAGCTGCTTCAGATTCCTGGGCATCAACATCAGCGAGGATCTGTGCTGGTCACACCACCAGCAAGACAGCGGCTCCTCTTGGACACCAGAATACTCGCAAACTTCTACCGATGCACCATTGAGAGTGTTCTGTCTGGCTGTATCACTGCCTGGTATGGCAGCTGTAATGATCTGTGTCACAAAGCTCTGCAGAGGGTGATCAGATCAGCACAGTGCATCACCAAGACCGAACTGCCAGCCATCCAGGACCTCTACAGACAGCGCTCTAGGAGGAGGACGCAGCAGATCCTCTCTGATCCTAGCCACCCCAGCCACAGACTTTTCACGCTCCTGCCATCAGGCAGGCGGTACAGGAACATCCAGACCCATACCAGCAGACTCAGAGACAGTTTCTATCCACAAGCCATCAGGCTTCTGAACTGCTGACATTCCTCAGACACCAACATATACTCACCACACCTACTAGACTCTTGACCTTGGACTCTTCACAATGTCACTTTAAACAATGTCACTTTAAAATCCTCATTGCACTATTTTGCACCCCACATCCTAAATACCTCACTGCACTATTTTGCACCAGACATCCTATTAATACTTGTAAATACTAAACTATCTTTTAAAAATGTTTTTTTATTTTTTTGTACTTACTTTCTACTTTTTCTATTTCTTTTAGTACTTTTTTCATCTATCTGTGTACTTATCTGTATGTTTAGGTAAAGTTGGGGGGAACATGAGACTAAGAATTTCGTTACGGGTAATGATTCTACATTGTTATCTGTATAGGACAATAAAACGTGAAATTAAACTGAGCTCTGGCTTGGAGAAACAGGCTGAACGAATTTTCCTGTCTTCTACGATGGTCCTTTTCATCCCAGTGCATGTTTTTAACACACACACACACACAAACACACACCTTATGTCCCCCTACCCCACAGGAACCTATCTCCTATTCAATTTTTACTTCTAAGGTCATCTTGTCCAACCTCATACACTGCATCATGAATTCCATTCAACAGTTTAACTGGTATCAACTCCACTTAACTGGTTTTAACACAACAAACATTTTTATTTAATTATTGTTTCTTCTTGTGCTCTGTACCTTACATTTCCTCAATTAATCTCTTTGGTCTTTTTGAACCTTGTCGCTGTGTTACCTCAGTCAGTTTGTCTTTGTCTGACTCAGAACTGCTTTGTTTGTCCGCCATTTCTGGTTGTTGTTATGTCTGGCTTGGAATTGTTATGTCATTTGTGTTGCTGTCCATGACCCAGATGACATCTACTTTCAGTAGATGTCATCTGTTTCGCCTCTGGGAGGACCTTTTCCATGCTCTGTGAGGACTTCATATGATCTTGGCATCATCTCTTTGACCACTTCTGCCAGCAGTCCTCACTGCCCATCACATCTTACCCGCACTATATCCTCCTGTGCGAGTGGTCTCAGTGGTTTAGTATAGTTCTGTTTGCCTCTCAGCTTGCTTCAATCCTTTCCAACTGATGTTGCGGAAGGAAGTCTGGTTCTGAGCTTCTGGTTCATAAGCATTTCAGCTGGTGAAAGACCATTTTCCAAAGGAGATGCTCGGTAGTTCAGAATAGCTAGATATGGGTCTTCTGCATTGTCTGCAGCCTTTTTTAAAAATTCGTTTCACAATTTGCACTCCTTTCTCTGCTAACCCATTTGACTGTGGGTACAGAGGGCTTGAGGTTATATGTTTGAACCCATACTTCTCAGCAAAGTCTTTAAAGCATTTGCTTGTAAATTGTGGCCCATTTTTGCTTATAACAGTCATTGGAATTCCATAGCGTGAAAACATGGCTTTTACATGTGCGACCACCCTTTCTGCTGTTGTGTCACTCAGCCCTGCAAATTCAGTGTAATTTGAATGATAATCCATGACTAACAGGTAGTCCTTGCCTTTTAGCTGAAATAGATCCATTCCAACTTTTCTCCATGGTTGCTGAGGCTTTTCGTGAGGTCTCATTGGTTCCTTTGGCTGCTGATATCTGTGACGCTGGCAAGTCTCGCAGCATTGCACATATGCCTCTGTGTCCTTGTGCATGCATGGCCAATGCAACACATCTCGTGCATGTCTTTTGCCCTTCTCAATACCTAAATGTCTTTCATGTTCTTACTTGACCATTTGGGATCTCATGGAGGTAGGTATGATTATTTTTGTACCTTTTAACAGAACTCCATCTAACACTGTCAGTTCCTCTTTAAAGTGTTGATATGGCTTATCCAGCTTCACCTGACCTGGTAGATGTAGCTGTTCCATTATTCTCTTCAGCTTTTCATCCTTCTGTGTTTCTTTCACTATCTCTGCCCATTTTGCATCTGACACTGGCATTTGTGCTCTAATAGAGTCTATATGGATCTGCACAGCCTCTTCTGTGATGCTTTTGTTGTTACGCAAGCTAGCCCTACTGAGTGCATTGGCTACCACTAGGTGCTTGCCAGGCTTAAACTCAAACATCAAATCATATTTCAGGAGTCTCAGCATTAAGCGCTGGATGCGCGGTGGTGCTTCACCCAGTGGTTTCTGTGAGATCGCTATCAGTGGCTTGTGATGAGTTTCTAATATTACTGTTCGCCCATACACATATTCATGAACGTTTTCACAGCCAAACACTGCCCCTAGTGTCTCCTTCTCAAGTTGTGCGTAATTTCTTTTTGCACTTGTCATAGTGCGTGATGTGTACGCGACTGGATACCACTCTGTATCGTGCTTATGAAGCAGCACAGCTCCTAGGCCAGCTTTGGATGCATCAGTGGACACCTTCAACGGCTTGTCCTGATCATAGAATTTTAAAACTGGCTCCTGAGTTAAACTGCTTTTCAGCCATTCCCATTCTCTGACATGTTCTGCCATCCACTGCCACATTGTGTTAGTCTCTAACAAGTTTCTAAGTGCTCTTGTGTTTGCTGATAAATTTGGAATAAATTTCCTTAAGTAGTTAACTAGTCCTAAGGCTCTCTGCAAGTCATTTTTTGTCCTGTGGTACTGGCAGTTCTGCTATAGCCCGAACCTTTTCAGGAGCTGGTTGCGCTCCTGCCTCAGACAATTTCTCTCCCAGGTAAGTAATTTCTTGCACCCCAAATAGGCATTTACTTTTATTTAATTTCAGACCTGGTTTTTGCGCCTGAGTGAGAACCCTGTGCAATCTTTCATCATGCTCCGCTTTTGTTTTTCCCCAGACTAGCACGTCATCGATAAAGACTACCCCTTCTATTCCATCAAACAGTTGCTGCACGGTTCTATGTAAAACTTCAGGGGCTGAGCTAATTCCAAACGGTAAATGTAAGAAGCAATGCCTTACAAATGGCGTAGTAAATGTGTACAGTTTAGAGCTTTCTTCATCAAGCACAATTTGGTAGAACCCAGATGAAGCATCTAATTTTGTAAAATAGCGTGCTCCACTCATTGTGCTGGTTATGTCTGATTTTGTCAGTAGCCTGTAGTGCTCTCACTGGATCGCTTTATTTAGATCTTTAGGATCTATGTACAGTCTCAGGTTTCTCTATGATAACCAAGGAGTTCACCCATTCAGTGGGTTCCTCGACTTTCCTAACAACGCCTCTTTTATCAATGAGTCTAATTTTGTCCCTCAGTCTCTTTTTAAGTGCAACTGGCACTTTTCTTGCTGGATGTATAACTGGCTCTGCATTTCCTTAAGCCTTATTTTGTGTTTGCCTGGTAGGTGGCCTATGCCTTTGAACACCTTTTTATATTTTTGCACCCAGTCTGTTTGTTTAGTCCTACTTGTAGTAACCTCTGTGTTCTTGTTTTGCGTACATGCTGTCACTTTATCTGTGTCTATGACATGGACCCTCTTTATCAGACCTAGCTGATCACAGGTTTTCAACCCCAAAATCGCTTGTCTATTTCCTTCTACAAGCACAAACAACGCATTCACTTTCTGACTTTTGCTGGACAGTGTAACTCTACACATTCCCCTTTGTGGCTATTGGCTTATCATCATATGTTCTCAGATTTATCTTTTTGTTTCTTATTTTAGGCTTGTTTATCAGTTTATTATAATCTTTCATTGGCAGGATGTTTACCTGCGCCCCTGTGTCGAGCTTTAGTGAAATGTCCGTGCCATTCACTTTCAAGCATGCAATCCATTCATCAATTGAAACACTCTTCTCTCCCTCGACTGTGTCCACAAAGAAAGGCGTCTCGTCGTCCTCCGCACTGTCACTCACCTTTTCCACAAGCTTTTCTTTGCGAAACAGCACTTTGCCAAGTGGTTCTTTACACCACAATTTCAGCATTCTTTGCCGTAGGCTGGGCACTGTTTCGGCGCATGCTTCGTTCCGCATCTCCTGCGGTTCCAGCTCTCTTTTGCGTGGGTCTTGCATCTTTTTTCCTTGCGTTCATTGTTGCTTTCGGTTTCCTTCGCTGCACTGAGTCGACTTCGACAGTCTCATTTTCCTTGCTGAAAGTCTTTATTTGCGCCTTTGTGCTCTCTGACGCTCAGGCAAATTTTAATTGCCTTTTCTAGCATTGAGTCCGTCTCTTTCAATAACTGCAATTGCACTCTATTGTCTTGGACTCCAATTACTATTTGGTGTTCCTTCGAAACACACAGTGTTCCGAAGCTATATGACTGACTTTTCAATTGTAGGTCTGTGACATACTGTTCTATTGATTCTGACTCTTTCTGAAGCCAGTTCCTGAACACACTCTCGTACGTTTCATTCTTTCTCGGTATGCAGTACAGATCAAATTTCTCCATAACTACATCGAACTTATCTTTTTTTCTTCTGTGAAGAGAAACGTGTTGTACACATTAAGTGCATCGCGCCCTGCCACCGTTAGCAGTAATGCTATCTTCCTCTGGTCATCCCCTTGAAGACCGATTGCGAGCATATAACGCTCCAAACTTTGCTTAAACACTTTCAAGTTCTCGTTGACATTTCCGGTCAACTTTAACTTATCAGGTTGACAGATGAAATTCATCTTTACAGTTGTTTCGAAATATTTTCTCCTAGTACCATGTGTTGACGACACACATACCAATTACTGCTCCGTCATTATGTTTATTTCAACAACCACCTTCCTGTTACAACTTCCTCTAACCAAACGTCATACTGCCATCTAGTGGTGAAACACATTAACATCACATATCATTACAACTACGACACCATAGCAACCACCTTTTATACCATAGCAACCACAGAAAAACTAGGTTCTCTGTGATAAACATCATCAACATAAACAAAATGTTTCATCTTTGTATGTGTTATAGTCAAAATAATTTCTCTATATTTTTTTCTTAAAAAACGAGTTGTATGACCTTATGTGAATGAGGCCTACAAGCCATAAATAGCAAATAGAAGTTCAAATTGTGAAATGTTTGTCACAGAATAGAGAGACACAAACGTACCTTGTCCAGTAGAGTTCGCCCGTGTAGCATGAGGGAAGAGCTCAAGCACAGAAAGAAGCGAGAGAACTGGTTTAATCACGCACTTTGATCTATGAACGCTTTGCAAACAGAGTTAGATTCCCACCGGAACCAACGTTCACAATCATGCACAGATAGGTGAGTACTCATGTGAAATCCAGTATAGCAACGGCAGGGCAAGGGTTGAGACTCAATGAACGAGCAATGATAGTAAACCAGTTTCCTGTTTATATACTGTGTGACACGTTCATTTCCTGTGACCTTGACGTGACCCCTGACCTGTGCATGTGACAGTACCCCCCCCTCCAGGACCGGCTCTAGATGGTCCAGGCTGGGAGGATACCCTACAACGGTAGTCCTGGATGAGGGTCGGGTCCAGAATAAACCGCCCAGGAACCCAAGACCGCTCCTCCAGACCGTAGCCTTCTCAGTCGACGAGGTACTGAGTGCCACAGCCCCGGCGTCGCGAGTCAAGGATCCGCCAGGCGGTATACGCAGGACCACCGTCAATGATCCGAGGTGGAGGTGGGTCCAGAGCAACAGGAACCAGGGGGGACGTGACGAAGGGCTTGAGATGTGAGGAGTAGAACACGGGGTGAGTCCGGAGAAAGGCAGGCAGCTGGAGCCGGAAGGTGACAGGGTTTATCCGGTGGGTGATACGGTAGGGTCCGATAAAACAAGGTGATAACTTGGGGGAATCCGTGTGAAGGCGAAGGTTCTTGGTAGAAAGCCAGACCCTGTCACCTATGTGGTACAAACGTCCCGGAGTGTGTCGGCGGCGATGCTGGTGGACATACCGGCAGTTCGCTTTCTGAATGGCCTCTCGGGCTTGCTGCCAAAGCCGCCGACACCTGCGGACCAGCTGTTGGGCTGACGGTACATCAACCTCTGGTTCTTGATGGTCAAACATCGGCGGCTGGAAACTGTAGCATACCTCAAAATGGCTCAGTCCCGTCGCAGAGGAGGTGAGGAGGTTATGGGACAGTTCGGCCCAGATGAGGTAGCGAGCCCAGGAGCGCTGACGATTGGCCACAAAACATCTCAGAAAGCGCTCCAGTTGTTGGAGCATCATTAATGAACTGTTGAAAGGCTGCCGGACTGTTGCACAAACCAAAAGGCATTACCAGCGTTTCATAATGACTGGTGGGAGTGATGAAGGCCGTCTTCCACTCATCGCCATCCCTGATGCGAACGAGGTTGTATGCACTCCTGAGATCCAACTTAGTGAAAATGGAAGCACCAGAGAGAGCGTCCAGGGCAGTGTTGGTAAGGGGGAGTGGATGACGGTTCTTCACCGTGATCTTATTGAGCACCCGATAGTCGACGCAAGGACGGAGACCTCCATCTTTCTTCTTAACGAAGAAGAACCCCGCGGCTGTGGGGGAGGACAAAGGACGAAGAGTTCCCTGACAAAGTCCTTCAGCCACGTACTCCTCCATGGCTGTCTGCCAGAGATGGGGACTCGAGTCTGAGACTCGGACTCGAGTCGCACTTAAGTCACACAAACAGAGACTCGTGACTTGACTTTAGACTTGCTCTCAATGACTTGAGACTTGACTCGGAGTTGGCTGTAGTGACTCGTGAGTCATAAACTCGTAAACAATGTTCACTTCATGGAATTATTTATTTATATCTCGAACGAGCAGGTTTATCACTCACACGAGTGGGATAGCGCTCCCTGAACGACAGTAATGAGTGAATCAACTGGTCAAATACAGCTGAATCGCTCATATGAGCGGAAGGGGGGATTCAAATATCAGGGGGATCGAGCGCCGCGAAGATTCGAGTCCGGAGACCGGGAAATGCTACGACTCATTAAGCTTTGGTTCATTGGTGTTTCTGCTGCAGGCTGTTTCATCACCACCGCGGTTGGGTAACGTGAGCACTGTGCGTAAAGTGTTTCGTTGGATTAAAAGGTAGAGGAGAGACTGAAACTACCTGAACTGAGTGGGTTTGTCCTGGATTCAAATACAGAGTTTTGCTTAACATCCTTGACCTTTTGATGTGCACAAACGTATGGGCCCCAACGAAATTCAAAGTGCTTAACAGTAGACAAACAATGTGTATTGGATTGGTCTGAAGTGTATTGAAGTGTTTTGAGTGTATATTGTGGGTTATTGCAAAGCTGATTGAGAGACTGAAATACTATTATTAATTTTTGCATCTCATTCTGATGTTTCTATACCTTGGTACATAAAGGTGCTGATTGTGGTTTAGTTTAAGTGTGGAGAGATTTCTTCTTTCTCTTTCGGCTTTACCCTTCAGGGGTCGCCACAGCGAATCATCTGTCTCCATTGATAAATCTCATTGGATTTCTTTTCTTTAATAGGTGACTGTTAGACATATCATCCATTCAGGGTCACAATAAGTAATTGCATTGGAACTGTTTGGTTGTGTTTTGTTTTTATTATTTTCATACTATTCAAAGGTAAAAGAGAAATAAATGTGAGGTTGTGGTAAGTTTCCAAACATTCGGTTTCTCTGTGTACTTTATTTAGAAAAACAAAGGGGTTTTGTAATATAGACAGTTTATATTCTAGGGAAATACATAATGTTTGGTGGTATATTATTTTCTTAGTGGAGGCACCGCGCCAATTTACTTAATAGAATATAGGTTTGGCTAAACGAAAATCCAGTCAGCTTAACACCAAAAGCTGGGAACCCAAGATCCTGTTTTTTGTTGCTTGACTCTGCTTGTCGGAGCCGGCCTGATGTCACGAGGAGGTTACAGACAGACACACTATCACACGCTGAGAAAATGGCTTTAAACTATTTGAGTAGGTGCCTAAGATTTTAGGTCATACGTATCAGAGAGCTCCTGTCCCACCAACTGATCTTTAATGCGGGTGGCCAGCCCTTCGTAATAGGCCGTCCGGAGTGCGGAGTCGCCCCACTCTGTTTGTACGGCGAGGGTGCGAAACTCCGCAGTGTATTTACTCACCGGACGGTCTCCCTGCCGCAGATGGTACAGTTTGGATGCCACCTCCACCTCACTGTCAGGATGTTGAAAGGTAGCTTTGAGCATGTTGGCAAATCCAGTATAACAATAGCAGTTGTCGGAATTTGACTACAAAACTGCCGCTGCCCACTCTGCTGCCTGCCCCGTGAGGAGGGAGACGAGAAGTGTGATCCTGCTTCGGTCTGACGGATATCTCTCTGGCTGGAACTCGAAAACAAGAGATAGGTTAGTTAGAAATACCTCGCACTTCCCATCTACACCATTCCATTTCTCTGGGAGTGATAACTTAGGTAGAAGTCATGGGGTAGAGGAGAATGAGGATGAAGAAGGAGACGGAGTGGCCGGCTGGAGCGGAGGTGTCATGGCAAGAGTTTCGGAGTGGGTCTGCTGGAGGAAGGCGACCTGCTGTTTTAGGCCAGCCACCTCCTGCTTAAGCAGATCCAACTCCTCTGTCACATGCACAGGTCAGGTGTCACGCAAAGGTCATAGGAAATGAGCGCGTCACCGGGTATAAAAACAGGAAACGGGATTTCCTCGGCACTCAGACATTGAGTTCCAAACGCCCTGGCTTCTCAGCGCCGTCACTCACGTGAGTATTACCTCTTTTCTGTGCATGAGTGTGAACGAGGGTTCCGGTGGGAATCTAAACTCTATAGTTAGAGCGTTCATAGAACAACGTGCGTGTTTAAACCAGCCCTCTCGCTTCTGTCCGCGCTTGGGCTCTTCCCACACGCTACACGGGCGATCTACGCTAGCGAGGTACGTTCTTGTCCACCTACATCTGTGACATCCTCTCCTTGTCGATTCACCAACGCAACCATCGCGGCCCAGTCCACTGAGCTCACTCTAGCTGGCTCATTCATTCTGTCACAGAATAGAGAGACACGAACGTACCTTGTCCAGTAGAGTTCGTGTAGTGTGAGGGAAGAGCTCAAGCACGGAAAGAAACGAGAGAGCTGGTTTAATCACACACTTCGATCTATGAACGCTCTGCAAACAGAGTTAGATTCCCACCGGAACCAACATTCACAATCATGCACAGATAGGTAAGTACTCACATGAAATCCGGTAAAGCAACGGCAGGGCGAGGGTTGAGACTCAATGAACGAGCAATTATAGTACACCAGTTTCCTGTTTATATACTGGGTGACACGTGCATTTCCTGTGACCTTGACATGACCCCTGACCTGTGCATGTGACAATGTTCACATAAATTTGAGTTAACAGAAAGTTCCAACACAACATTACATAGTAATATGTATGTATTATCATGGATTTATAGTCAACTGACATGAGTGTTAAGCCTAAATGAACACAATAGGAGGGTTAAGACATATAAGAAAATGGTTAAACTCTCATTTTGTTGTTAAACTGAGCTCAGTTATGTCTAGGAGAATCAGGCTGGACAACGAGATTCTCAAAACAGGACCAAAACAGTATTGACATGAAAAAGAGATAAATTCCAAAGAAGAACCCCTAAGGAACCTTCTTGTGTACGGTTCTTGTAAGTGATGTGCATGATTTTTAATCAAACTGTAGTTTAAAGATAAACTATAAAAAATGAAAGTTGTGTGCCAAGCCACAGCCCATTTCTTTTAAAAGTTTCTTTTTCAACTGTAAAATGTGCTTATGAATAACAGATAATGTATAAAACACAATACAATAGAATATACTTTACTAAACTGGTTTTATTAAGTATAACGTACAGCATTTGCCTTGGAGATGAGACGACTTGAAGATGCTTTGGCTGCAATAATTCCGGCAAAAAGTTTTAAGGTAAACCTCAGCTGCCTTCATATCCGCGCTCGCTGCCTCACCACACGTGACAACCGAGTGAATGCCGGTCCTCTTTTTAAAATTCCCGAACCAGCCCTGACTGGCTTTAAACGGCTCGCCTGATGTCTTGTTCGCCAAAGTGCCTGGGTCTGCTGCAGCAAATCGGCATAAACAGCTCGAGTCTTCTCGCAGATTGTATCCTCTGTTATGGGATCTCCTGCGAGCTGCTCCTCCGTCAACCACACCATCAGCAGCTTCCATATTTTCATGTATAGATGTCCGCTGTTTAGAAAATATTTGAATGCCCCTGGCTGGCATTATAGCCTTTATTGACTCCTTCTGCTTCAGTAAGGTGCAGACTGTAGAAGTGCTATGCTCGTACTGCTTCACCAAGTCAACTACACGCACACCTTGGTCATGTTTTTCTAATTTCTTTCTTTAATTCAATGCACATCATTTGCTTCTTCTCAGCACTTTCCTTCGCACTCACTTTCTTTGGACACATGGATGGATAAACAAACTTTTGCAAAATGACTGCAAGCACAAATGCTTGTAACCCGAATTTTAGCTCTTAACTCAAAACAAAAAATTGGCTGAGAGATGGCTTGTATCTCGAATAACTCGTAAGCTGGGACACTCGTAAGTCAAGGTACCACTGTATGTAATTATTTGTGCATCTGACTGGTTCTTGTGTCCCTGCTCCCTCATGTGGCTAGGTTTAAAAGACCAGCCGGTCCAGTAGTTCAGTGTGCAGTCACCGAGCTCATGATTATTGTGCTTCTCCTCAGGCTCCTCTCATATTCCCGTTTCAGTGTGGACTACTCTTTGATGCCTTTTAGTGCACTCACCTACCTGCTAAAGGATAACCATTGTCGCTAACCCTTAAGGAGTCCTGCCTTTAGATCTAAGCCTTGTGATTTGGATATCTCTGCCTCTTGTGTTTTCTAGTAGCACCCAGTGTGGCAGAAGCACCTCCAGGCTGGGATTCCCCACATATAGCTCCAGCAAGGGTTGGAGCAACTGAACTCTAGTGTTTTCCTAGGCTCGCATGGGGGATCATGAACTTCATCGGGACTGGTCCAGTTGGATAGGACCCTTCCTCTGATGGAGCAATTCCCTCAAGCCAAGCCAAAAGAAAGCGAGAGTGCTTATGTCCTCATATGTCTGTTTATGTGCTTTGTGTTATTAAAAGCTACCTTGATTTGAGTTAAATCCTGCAACTGTGTTTTCTTTCCCTGAGGCGACATGACACAAATGTTTTAGGCAGCAAAGTGCCTAAAGATACAAGGTGCTGAATGCTGAGTGGTTGGAAAACCTTTATCTAGGCGATAAAGGATTTCCCACCACCCAGCATTCAGCACCACCAGTATCCTTATCACTGTCTGATCATCTGGAATCATCTGCACCTGTTTTTTCACTGGACTGGCCTTAAGTTAGATGTACTGCTTGAGTGATTCATACGTAGGTCATTGTGTGGCTTAACAAACAAAAAACATTCCTCCGAAACTGGTCAGATTCAGGGACTGGACTGAAATTAAGGAAGCCTTCGGGAATCCTGGAGAACTCTTTCTCAAGTCTACATCAAAAATGCAAGGTCTGGATCTTTGGAAGTAAAATATGAAGAAATGAGGGGTGGCTCAAGAATTTTGCCCATACTGTACATCTCAGTTGTGTCTGTTCTTAGACTTTTCTCATTTCTCCTGAAAATCTGAGTTTAGTGTCACCTTCATTATGTAGAGAAATTAACCTTCATCTTGTAGGCAATACAAGCCATTCTACAAAAAATTAACAAATTAACTCATATTGTTTTTTTACTCATACCACACACAGGACTTATGTTTTTATGAACTGTCATGCAAACTCAAATTATAGGCCAGAAGCAGAACAAGCAATCGGTGTAAAACATTAATTTATTTATTATGCTGTTACACCAAAAACCTGCATTTACAGACCAGTGAAAAAAGGGAATTTAACATAAAAACATTATTTTCCAAGTACTTTTCCATTTATTACAAAATACGGACACAGTCAAATAGGAAGCTGGTGTTTTCAAAATATGCTAATCAAAAAAGACAGATACAATGGAAATTTGAGGTTTTGTCCCAACAGCAACATCTAGTTTGATGTTAGTTGACAATTACATGACAAGGGCTGGACTTTTTTTTTTTTTTTTTGAGTAAACCCTGTCTTTACATTTGCCCTCTTACATCCTTGCTTCATATCGGGGAGAAAATGATCAACATTTATTCCTATAAAGGTGCTTAATCTAAGAGGGTCAAGTGAGTATGTGGTGCCAGTACTAAGCGATGTTTGTTTATTTGATGCTTGTAAATATCACCTTTAAGTGGCAGGAGTAAATGATGTTTGTTTATTTAATATTTGTTTAAATCACTTTTGGGTGGCAGCAGTGAGTAATGTTTCATTAATTGATGTTTATTAACGTCATCTTGAGGTGGCAGCACTGAGCAATGTTTGTTTATTTGATGTTTTTATAATACTTTTAGCGAGTAGAGTGGTGTCAATCTCTAAAGAGGTCACTAAGGCCACAGCAGAATAGTGCTAACTTTCTGCTAGCACCACCACAGAAATAAGGGCAAACATTTTGGGCTAATTTTGTTTCCAAAATGCCCCAGGCCTACCTTCTTAAAGTAGAGTCATGGACGTGATTGGTGGCTACTCAGTTTTTGGTCTTTAACAACCCAGACTTGGATGTTTCTTATGATGACCCAGTTTGACTGACTGGCTGTGACTCTGATTCTTAAGCACAGCACTGGTTTTGTCAGCGTCTGCTGGAGATTCAATTGCTCAAACTGTCCCCTGTGCAAGGAGCCCAGAGTACGGCCTCCTGAACAATCCACTCCATCTTTCGTTTTTAGCACCTCATCTCCAACCTCCACATCAGCAGAGTTTAACAAGTCCTTCCCTTCCAACCCCGTTTGAACGAGGATCCTGGAGAGAGACACGGGTTTGTGGAAGGCTATGAGGAAGTAGTTCCCTACTTTGAGAGATGACTTCCCCCAGAAGTAACCCATCCCTTGGCTGTAAGCCTCTTCTGGACTGTGCTTCTCAAACACTTCAATGTCTGTGTGAACATCTGCTGCTGGATTGTCGCTGGGGTCCTGTTGGAAGTCCTCATCTTTTAACCGATTGTGTGTACCCTGGAAGGACGAATAGGTACCTATGTGTTGGAAGAGGGACGGCTGAAAGCGAATGACTTTGTCTTGCATGAGCAAAGTGCGGAAGTGGGACAAAAGGAAGTCACACGGCATCTCTTGGTAGAAGAGGTAGAGAAACTGGGCTAGCCGTGGAAGATCATAGGAGCGATAGAGCTTACCAATGTAGCCCAGTTTGGAGAACTCAAGAGTGATCCATGATGTAGATCCTTGTTGGTTGATGTGGTCACGAATGGAGGTCAGAAAACCTTTAGAGCAGGTCACATCATCCTCCAGCATGATGTAGTACTGGGAAAGACCAGAGCTGAAGTCGACCAAGAAGGCATAGTCCACATTCTGCTTGGACCGGAAGGTTACCCGGTCTGGGGCATCATTAAAGTTTCTCTTCAGCCCTGTGAGGGCAGGGTAGAGCTCCTGGTCAGCATGGATGACCAATAGGTGCCCTCGGATCAGCTTTGTGGAGAACTGCTTCCTAATGCTGTTAAGTGTCTCTTGGACCCAACTGAGGTCAAAGTCTGCCAGGAGGACCACCACCACCATCTGAGACAACTCTTCCTCTGAAGACTGGTTGAAGATGGAAGTAAGGGTGGTCAGAAGATAACTCTCCTTCTTCCTCTTAACAGATGAGAGTCCCACGGTAAGGTACTCTAAGAAAGAACCAAAACAGTTCACAGTTGTGGCCACTGATAAAATCTGGCTGTAATATTTGTATCAGTTTTTTCTGACTTGATGACAGAAGCTCACTGAACCAAATGGTGAAATGGATGGAAAGTGGAGATTCTGAACTTTCATTCCAGATCATTAGTGCTTCTTCTACATATAAGTAGAAGAAAGGATATTTCATTATGATCTGATGAACAGTTATTGATGTGTGTACAGTTTTGGTTTGCATTTCTAAAGGAGATTAATAATTACCGCTTAACTAGACTTAATCCAGGTCAGGGAAAAACTGTTAAATTATTCTGTGGGCAAAATTTGCTTGTCATACCAGGGAAGATGCTTTGATGAACATGAAGCTTGTTGTTAAAAATATATATAACAAAAAGAATTAGCCCATGCAGTGGTCGGCAAAGGTTTTAGCACCCCTGGTCAAATTATGTTTTATTGAAAAAGTACTGTAAATGAGTACACTTTCACTAGAGAGAACACCTTTCAGCTCATTTAATAATTATGTTCTATTTTTTATGCGATAAAAAGTGCCATGTGTAAAGGTTATGTTTTATTTCCATGCCCAATTCATCCAGGACTAGTAAACCTAGTTAGATTACGCAGTGCTGTGAATAGAGATTTTCCACTGAAAAGGAAAGGGTAGTCCAAGACTAGGCTTAATCCCTGTCTGGGAAACTGACCCTAAAACAGAAATAGGTTTTCACCTTCAATCAATGGCAACAATACATGGCATTTGACCAGAGTGTTAAAGTTTTTGCATGCAATTAAAGCTGCTGTATAACAACTGAATCTTCCCAGGGATTTTTCTTGCTTCATTAAGACGTAAAAGCAAGGTCAGAATCAGACTCTGTAAGTGCATTGACTTCAATTCCCTCTGCTGGATGTCAAGTAGAAATACTCACTCTGCTCCTTCCCAATGAATCCTGCCAAAAGGCGAACTCCAGTACCAAGACACAGTGGCCTATTTGCAGCATCCTGAGGGCATGGAGCACTGCTAGAGTTCTCAGACACAACAATGTACCTGTTCTGCATGAACACCTGCAACAGGATCAAAGATATTATAACAAAATCAAATCAAATTCCAGACCACTTCAAATTCTTTCCTCACATTGATGTTTTTTACTTTCTGTCAGTTCGTATCTCTGGTCATATTAAGCATAATTTATTATAGTATTTAAAAGACTAAATTTTTATTTTATCAAAATGTAAAGATGTCTGATTTTTTATTACATTACTAACCCGGAAAATGGCATATCTTTAAAGTGAACACTCCATAGTGCACTTACATCCTACATCCTGTGCCTGTTAATTTATATATTTTTACTAATGCTGGGCAACGAATAAAAATTTTTAATTGCAATTAATCACATGGTTTTCTGTGATTAATCACGATTAATCGCATAGTTATACGCAAAATTAAAGAATTCAACAGTAGTGTATTGCTCACCTTAATTTTTAAAGTACTGTTATATGAACAAAAGTGCAATAACATTTGGTTTGTAAACACTTTAAATAAATAAATAAGAAGCAGTGTTCCCTTTAACACAGTTACACTTAAAATGTTTCTTGTAAATGTGAACTTAAACATTAATGTAACTAAATCAAAAATAAAACCAAAGCTATTTGCCACTGCAGGGCATTCATGTTTGATCTAGTTTGTTATAGAAAAACAAGTTACTCTCAGAGTCCAGAGCATGGGGAGCAGAGCCATTATAGCAGCTGCAAAGAGGGACCAACTCCATTTTAAAGTCTATGTATCTAAATGCAGTGTTATCAAAGTCTCTTCTGGTGTAATGGTCAGGCGTTACAATACATTTGTCCATATAATATGGGCAGAATTAATGGGTGCGCTGTACATGTCAGCTGTTTTTCGTGGGGGTGATGCATCCCTGACCCCCGCGACCACCCTATATATCTAAATGCAGACTTTAATAACACTGCATTTAGATACATAGACTTTAAAATGGAGTTGGTCCTTTGCAGCTGCTATAGTTGCAGCTGCTATAACACACACACACACACACACACACACACACACACAAACACACCTGAACAAGTGAGCTCACCTGGGTTTACCCTGTCCCTCAGCTGCATATCTACCTTTATGTCACAGAAACAGTTGTTATCTCTTGCCTACACACACACTCGTGTCACACACACACACACACACACACACACACACACACACACATGACTACACACATGAAGTGACCCTCTGGCTGTGATTTTAAACGAGTCTGTGGCTTGAGGTCCGCCAAATGCACCTGTCCATATGGCACAGGCAGAAGTGGGAGAAAAGGAAGGTTATAAAAGGAAAGAGAGAGAAAGAGAGAGAGATAGAGAGAGAGAGAGAGAGAGAGAGAGAGAGAAAGAAAGAGAGAGAGACAGAGAGAGAGAGAGAGAGAGAGAGAGAGAGAGAGAGAGAGAAAGAAAGGAAAAGACCAAGGTGTGAGTGAAGACACTTGTAGTTTGCCAGGAATTCTATTTAATCGTAATTAAAAACCTTGAACGCCATCCAGGCTGCGCTGGCGCTCGGCCCTCCGTTCCTTCTGTTAATATTACCATTAATCCGCCCAAACCACTCCATACTGCGCTTCCCTGGAGACTCCTCTCCTTCTTCTCTCCTCTTCCTCTCCTCTTCCTCTCCTTTCCTCTCCTCTCCTCCACTTCTCCTCCACTCCTCCTCTCCCTTCCTCTCCTCCCCACTCCTTATCTCCTATACTCCTCCTCTCCTTTCCTTTCCTCTCCTCTCCTTCCCTCTCCTCCCCCTTCTCCTCCTCCTCTTCTCCTCTTATCCTCTCTCATCTCCTCCTTTCCTCTCCTCTCCTCTCCTTTAATCTTCTCTCCTCTTCCCCCCTCCTCTCCTCCTCCTCCTCTTTCGCCTCTCCTCTTCTTCCTCTCTCCTTCCTCTCCCCTTTCTCCCCTCTTCCTTCTCCTCCTCTAATCTCTTCCTCTATCTCCTCCTCCTCTCCTCCTCTGTCTCCTCCTCCTCCTCCTCTCCTCCCCTCCTCCTCCTCTCTTCCTCCTCCTTCTCCTCTCCTCCCTTCATCAGCAAGACAGAAGACAGAGAAGGATCATAAGGAAGAATGAAAGAAAGAAAGCAAGCAAGAAAGAAAAAAGAAAGTAAGAAAAAAAACAAATTAGGCAAAAAGATAAAAGTATGTGTGCGAGAGAAAGAGAAAGAGGGAGAAGGGGAAAGTACAAAGTGACTAATCAGATCAGAAACAGAGAAAGACAGATAGAAAGAAAGAAGGACAGAAGAAAAGAAAGAGACTAAACTGAAAGATCAAAGCTGGAAGATTTTTAATGTAAAAGTAGAAAAAGAGTCTGAAGTTTGTCTTGAAAAGATCAGGTTTTTATTCACATGGTTCTGAAACTTGTCTGTGCTTCAGTCACACAAACAGCTGGATTCAGTCCGGCCTCTTCTGAGCCCAGCGCACTTCATCACGGTCTCATCCCTCTGTTCTCCCTCCATCATCACTCTTTCCACAGCGGTCTCTCTCTCCTTCTGTCTTTCTCTCTCTCTCTCTTTCTGTCTGTCTCTCTCTCTCTCTCTCTCTTTCTGTCTTTCTCTCTCTCTCTTTCTGTCTTTCTCTCTCTCTCTTTTTGTCTCTCTCTCTCTCTCTCTTTCTCTCTCTCTCTCTGTCTCTCTCTCTTTCTCTCTCTCTCTCTGTCTCTCCCCCTCTCTCTTTCTGTCTCACCTCTCTCTCTCTCTCTCTCTCTCTCTCTGTCTCTC